>JASVEL010013570.1:0-215054 GCA_032618575.1 Nicotiana noctiflora
TTGTACTTATAGGATTAGACCGTATATGTTATTGTTATTGTAATTTCCATAATGGGTGTACAAGTTTTGGAATAAAGAAAGTACTTTGAGAAAAGAAAAAGGGCAAAAGAAGAAAGAAGATAACAAGAAAAAGAGAGATGGTGAAATGTTGGACAGAGAAGTGGTTACAGATCCCAAGGGGAAGAAGATGAAGTCATGATCATCCAAATATGAAGCCAATTACTCTTTTCTCGACAAAAGCTTACACACTGATCACTCTATCTCCTGATCAAATTAAAGCATCCTTTTTTTTCTTCTTCTTCTTGACAGCAAATTCTTCTTCTTTTGTCTGTCTATTTCTATAATATACTCTTTGCTCCACGTGCACTGCAGCCCCTTCTTTTTTTTTCTCTCATCACGTGCCCTCTGCGTGCCTTCACATCAAAATCACCCAAATGAATGTGCAAGTGTGTGCAAGTTCACCATCAAGAGGTTAGGATTTGCTATCCTTGATTTGCTATCCTCTCATTTTCTTGATAAGTGTCAGAGTTCGACTCCGGAAAATAAAAATCTTTTGGTAAAAGCAACAATAACAAATCGAATGTAGTCTCACAAATAAGGTCTGGGAATAATAGAATATATGTAAATCTTACCTCCGACTTTAAGAGGACAGAAATGCTACTTCCGATAGACCCTCAGCTCAAGAAGAAAAAGGGAAAAGGCAATAACAAGCAAACCAATTTGACAAACTAAGCGAAAATACAAAACAGCTGAAAGAAACGCAGCACCAAATATTATCAGAAGCCTATGGATTTTGGTGAAAAGCACAAAAAATATCTAGTCAATTTCGAATACTAGATACCTAAAAAAGTTATGCAAGTGTGTGACCACATTAATGTCTGCTCTTACTTGATGGATTTCCTAGATAATTTGAAACCAGCCCAGGTTGTAGAATATTAAGGTACAGAACATCAATGTTGAAAATGATAGCTGTTTCATGGATATCCAGTTGCAAAGACAGTTTCCCCCGTCAACTCTAAATAAATGAACAAATGACACTCTGTTTGGTCAAAGTTGAAGTATTTCTAAAGCTGTGATAGCTTAAAGATTGTGCAAGATGAGATGTACCAGTAAGTAGGGTCACTGATGTCTAGAGAACAATTATATAATCTCCTATAGTTACATCTCCTGAAAAGCACATGTTTCCTTGAGATTGTTAACTAATCCAAATCCAGGGACAAGCATCCTTTTCATTTTAACTTCCTGTCTATAAAGTGACACAATGCAGCTTATTTAGGGAGCTTGATGTTGATTTCATTGACACAAGAGCAGTGCCGCAATTATATTCCAAACAGACACAGTACAATCACCAGAACAGTACACGAACAATCGGTCTCTCTTATTGCACATAATGTCATTATCCTATAAGCAGTACATCCACCTTCTGCACCAGAATATGTTGCACATCCAAAGTCGAAGATTAAATTAAGGATGATTGACTAGAACTCTGAACATCAGCCACTATCCAAGAATTAGCAATCATCTTTTCTAGATATGATGCCCATCTCCATAGAACTTCAATTCTCAAGCAAAACTATCAGGTTTTCATGTCATCATTACACTCCTTACGACACATAACTAGCATTACTGAGAACTTGACCTCTGCACATCTACCAACTGGTAAAGATCACCACGCCTTTGTTTCTCTAATGGAAGGTTTGTCCTGGATGTCAAATTTGCCATGACTCATATGTTTAGTGTAGAAGTCCCATAATAGTTGCAATTGCAAAGAACGTAACAAAGAAACAATAGTAGGTGCATGGAATCTCACCTCCTCAGCTCAATTTGTGAATAGTCTATCTCCGAGATGATTATTGCCTCGTCATGTTCAGTCGTCGCTAGCACTTCTCCGAACTGCCATATATATATATATATATACCAATTAATCAGAGTGGTAGTTTCAACTAATGGCACACGTTCTCTTTGTAAACGAAGAAGACTATTCTCTCTTTAAATCAGAGGATTTTTTTGTTTATTTTCACAAGCCATAAGGACATAAAATATGATCACTTACTGGTCCAACTAAGGTGGAATGGCCCCAAGCCACATATCCAGCACCAGCATCTCGAGCAGGTGAACATGTTGCGACATATAGCTGAAACAAGTATATTTATTGTTTACGACAAAGCATATAAAAATATTCAAGACCATTGTGTTTTTTAAAATTTTCTATAAAGACACTGATGCACAAGACCATTTTGAGTCATCTGAATGGTAAAGCTAGGTACCCTAATTACAATTAGAGTTTGCTTCCAGTAAACTCATAGATCTACCTTTGCTGTAGCTACCCTTACCCTGTTTCTTCCACTTCTTGGGTTCTCCATTTTATTCATTTTTAAACTCATTTCCAAGACAAAAAAGTTAAAGAGTCGATCCAAGTAGTGACAATGACTGAAAATATACAAACCCTGGATAAACATCTGTGTTTGTTCATCTTATCCTTTCCTGAGATATTTCATGCACCATATAGTAACGCTACACTTTCTTGGTTTATGTGGAAAACAATGACATTATAAGGCAAAAACAGCTCAAGGTGTTAAGTATATTAACATGCAGAATAAAATGGTGCTGCACCAAAAAGGTGAGAAGCATCTCAAGCCTTTCACTTTTGAACCTTTTCTGGTCCAAAGGTTGTGATCATATAGGAACTCTGTTATACCTGATTATCAACTGCCCTGCATGAGAAAAAGGCACAGATTAGTAATGTCAGATGTGGCGCTATTGGAGTTGGGCTTATGCAAGGATTTAACATAGATATTGTTTTCAAATAAATAAATGACCTAGATGTTTAACAACAGAACAACTTCACCTAAAGAAGATATTCATATTACCTTGCCCTTTGCAGTAACTCCCAGTGCAGTGGTCCTGTAGTCATGTTGAATGCCCCAGGATAGCAGATCAGGTGAGCACCTGGAAATAACAACTATCAAACATAGGATCCATTGACAAAGATAATGATAGTGGAGAAACTATTGATAAGCCGCCACTGTTGTTAGGCAGGATCCACGGTATTCTGCATAAACTACAATCATTTCATTTTCTCTTTCAATTGATCCTGCATAGCATTCCTTTGGTTCATTTGTTCTTTTTCCAAACAATTGGGGCATATGCAAGACAGTGGACACTAAAGACTAAACGTACCCGCAACAGCACGATCTTTTATTTCCTTGCCCTTTTTTCCAATAGAAGCAGCTCCTCTGTCATTATTATCATCAAAATACATTTCTCTACCATCATCATAACCAAAATATTTTTGTCATGTACCATCATTGTCACGAACAACTTCTCCTCCTATTCTACCATCTCTCCAACATATTTTTCTCTTGTACTATTATCTCCTCCAACACATGGCTATATCCAATTTGTGTGGAGAGCACCACCCAAATGTCTTAAGATTGTCACTCTATCCAACCCTTTATTTAGGTTATCCACTTTGTCCGGTAAAATAACAAGATTTTGGATGTAAGCCTCCCTATTTTTAGCCTTTTTAGGATAAAGACAGTGGTACACCACCTCGGTAGGGAATATAAAGATTTATAAACAAAGATATTAGAGACGTGCTTGAAACATCTCATAGATGTTTAGAACACTTTCGGCAAAATGTTGAAAACATCTACAAGATATTTGAAAAGAATGAGTCTTACCGAATCATCTTTGAAATGGATCATGCATGTCTTTTTATACTCTTTCAAACAACCACCTCTTCATCCTCGACAATATCCTCTCTATAGGATAATCTTTTCGCCGCGATTAAGGTATGGCTTCAAATACCCAAGCCTAAATTGTGTTACAAAAAATAAATAAAAAATTATATAAATAATACAAAATTCGAAATATTGAACAAGATTTATTTAGTTACCATAAATGCCCAAGGAAATCTGTAGAGGCTATATGAGTCTTAGATTGTTGACGCTATTTCATAAATTAATCAATAGTCAAGCGGAAACTATTTTGGTCTCATGAATAATTGTTGAAAGTCTCTTCTTGTGGAGGCCAATTTGACTGTATTTTCGTGAACATCACAAGTTTTGATCCTTTGCCAACAAAATGGAGTGAACAACCCAAATCAAGCATAGTGCATACTTGTATTTTTTTGGATTTGATCGACTCAAATATTGTTTTACAAGTCACAGGCCTATTTCCTTTGGTAATAAGTTGTCACATATCTTCACCATAAGAAGATACTTTTCAATCTTCGAATTAGTGCAAGAATGTTCACAGTTGAGTCCAGTCAATATGGCAAACTCACGAAGGCTATCTTTTGAAATTAAACCATAACTCCTGGGTCTCCTCTCAGAACACTCTACGGAGTAGCCATGCACCATAGATGCTTGAAATAGTGGCCTCTCAGGCAAATCTAAAAAGCGCCCGAAAGGACTAATCTTAAACTTGTTTTAAGGCCCTCATCCTTTAACAAATTTCTAAACTCACCCAATCTAATCCTAATAAGATCTCACTGTGATCTTCTTGTTGAAGGTCTCATTATCATCCAAAAATGCCTTGAACTGTCGAAGTTCCGACTAAAGCCTTAACATTTCAACCTCGCAACTGTCATACTCATCTCAACATGTATATCATTTAAAAATGTTGCTTAACAATAGGACAAGGATAATCAATTTAATAATTAAAAAAACACCTTATAGTCATTGTTACAAAGAGATGTTTGAAATATATTGAGCTTACCTAGAAGATGCATTATCATTCTTTCTATTTTTTCTTCTTTCTGCCTCGTTTTCTTCTTCTCTTGAAGCTTTTTTTTCTTTTGGTTTCAACATGAAATCTTTGTAGCAGATGAAAGAGAAGACATAGAAGAGACTCTGGAGATGAAGATTTTATGTTGAAACCAAGAGGAAAAAAAAAGCTTCAAGAGAAAGAAGAGACGGAAAGAAGAGACGGAAAGAAGGAAAAAGAGAAAGAATGATAGTGCACATTTTCAAATATATCTATGTAAAATGACTCTAAAGAGATTTTTTTAACTATAAATTTGATTATCCTTGTGCCTTTTAAAAATCAATTTTTTTTAATCATGTACAAGTTGAGATGCCTAAAGATGATGATAAGAGTTGCGAGGTTGAAATCTTAAAGCTTCGCTAGGAACTTCCATAGTTCAAGTTCAAGATATTTTTGGATGATAATGAGACCTTCAAAAGTAAGATCACAGTGCGATCCTAATCAGGATTAGCATGTATGTGTGAGTTCAAAAATTTGTTAAAGGATGAGGGCCTCGAGAACGAGTTTAGGAGTAGTCATATTGGGCACTTTTTAGATTTGTTTGGGAGGCCGCTGTTTCAGGCTCTATAGTGCATGGCCTTCTATCCCTCAGAGTGTTTTGCGAAAAGATCCAGGAGTTACGATTGAATTACAAAGGATTACTAGTCCGATTTGGCTTTCGTGAGTTTGCCATAATGATTGCACTCAACTGTGAACATTCTTACACTAAATCGAAGTACCTTCTTGATGGTGAAGATTTGTGGCAACTTATTACCAAAGAAAAGAGGTCTGTGACTTGCAAAACGGTGTTTGAGATGATCAAATCCAAATCCAAAAAAATTAAAAAATACAAGTATGCCCTATGTTTGATTTGGTTTGTTCACTGTATTTTTGTTAATAAAGGATCAGAATGTGTTCATGAAAATAGTAAGATTGGCCTCCACAAAAGAGGCTTTCTACAATTATCCATGGGAACGAAATAGTTTATTCTTGACTACTGATTATCTTATGAAAGATATGAAAGAGCATCAACAATGTAAGAGCGACTCATATAACTTCTAAGGATTTCCTTCAGCATTCCTGGTAACTAAATAAATCTTGTTCATTATTCCTATTTTTGTGTTATTTATATAATATTCTATTTATTTTTTACTCATACAATGGAGGCTTAGGCGTTTGAAGTCATACCTCAATTGCAGCCAAAAAACTATCCGAAAGAGAGAACATTGCCGCAGATGAAGAGGCGGTTGTTTGAAAAAATAGAAAAGGACGGGTCTAATCCATTTCAAATCAAAGATGATCCAATAAGGTTCATTCTGGTGGATGTTTCAAAGGCTGCTGGTGGATGTTTCAAAGGCTGCAGAAAGTGTTTTAAACATCTTAGGATGTTTCAAGCATGTCTTTGATATCTTTGCTTATAAATTTTTTTGTTCCTTCCCCTGTGGTACACCCTTTTCTTTATCCTACAAAGGATGAAAAGAAGGAGGGCTTATATCCAAAATCTTGTTATTTTACCCGATAAAGACGACAAGATAATGGATAGCCTAAGTAAAGAGTTAGATGGAGTGACATTCATAAGATATTTGGGTGGTGCCTTTAAGATATAGAAGGGCAGTTTGCAAACCCCACAAATTGGAAATAACCATGTGGCGAGAGGATATGGTAGTACAGGAGAAAAATATGTTGGTGAGATGGTAGAATAGGAGGAGAAGTTCGTGACGATGGAGATGGTGCAGGAATAGAATGATGGTAAAGCAATGCATTTTGATAATGATAATAGTAGGGAGAAGTTTTAGTTATGATGATGGTAAAGGAACTGCTTTTATTGGAAAAAAGGGTGAGGAAATAAAAAAAATCCCATTGTTGCGAGTACATCTAGAGTCCACTGTCTCTGAATATACCCCAATTGTCTTGAAAAGGAAAGAGAGCAAATGAACGGGAGGAAAATTATCATGAAAGAACAAATGAAAATAATTAAGTTTATGCACAAGTTTGTCTCTCAATGAACAAAAAACGGAAACAATTAATAAGGTATGTGGAGAATTCGGAATTCCACAAAAGTGTGGCAATTAGGTTATGTTTCCCCGATAATATTAATTGCAAGATATATCTAAAACTAAATTAATCTATTTAATAATTGCATCCAACTATGATGACACATTTACTCACAGTATCATGGTGCTTCCCAGTTCGCGATACTCGAACCCTATTATCTATTCTATTTATTTTGCAACTCTTATATTCTTTTCCTTGTCAGTTCACTTCATCTTTTTATATACAATCATTTGTGAATAATCTTCTCGGAACTATTTTCTAGTGTTATTCAGAGAACTAGAATTGACATGTAAGCATGAGTCTTTTGCAATGGTTTAAGACCTGTCTCCTTTTAAGTTCACCCAGCCTTAAATGGATTTCCCACAAATATTCTGTATCATATGACTGATAAGGAGAAAATTGATTGGTTCAATTCTTCTTTTCTTTTCTATTGATTGACGCTAAACTATAATTTTTCTAATGATGTGGTCCATTAAGTTGAGATTCTCTCCATAATGCTTCTCCATTCCAGATCATCTTTGCCTTGATACTGCTACTTACTCCCTCTGTTCCAGTTTATGTGAACCTATTTCCTTTTTGGTCCGTTTCAAAAAGAATGAACCCTTTTTAAATTTGGTAATAATTTAGCTTAAAGTTACAACTCTACCCTTAATGAGAAGCTTTTATTACCACACAAATACTCTGGGCCCCATTTGGACTTGTTTAAGACCACAAATTCCAAAAGTTTCATTTTTTTCTTAAACTCCGTACCCAGTCAAACAGGTTTACATAAATTGAAACGGAGGGAGTATGAACTAGACCCTCGTCTTCCATCATATATTCCTAGGCCCTTGTCTCCCATCATATATAGGAGATAGCATATCCAGGCTGAATAACGAAGCAGAATCAAGAGCTTCAGCAGTTAGATGAGCTGAATTTACCCTTTTTTACTCCTAAATTCACCATACTGCACTGAACACGGATATGGACATGTATCTTTTCAATCAGTTGGTGTATGAGTTCTGAAAACTGTCAAAACATTTGCCTTTGGGACCTCTCCACAATGCATTCAAGAGAGACATTTTTCTTTTCCTTCTACTTTTTCTTTTTAAGCAATTACATTCAAGAGTTATATTGTGAATAAATTATCAATTTCAGCAGTGAAATTGTAAGTTGGTCTGGAATTCCTTGTGATGTACAAATTACTTAAGTTTAAGTGTTTAACCCCAGGTCACTCTTTGCAAATGAATTGGAAGCTTCTGCTGTGTACTTATTTCAAAGCATGCACAATGCTGAACCAAGGTTACAAACACCTAAGTTGCTTGGACTCGGGTGCGGGTATCCGATACGGGGCACGGATCCGAGTATCGGATTCCGCAAAATCTAAATTTTAAGATTCGTGTGCGGAACCGGATATGGATACGGGTGCAAGGATTCGACTAATAAAAAATAGAGCTATAAAAATTATTATCAATTTTGAGAGATATTTTGTGAAATTCTTAGATGAATATTGTAGATTTTAATCTTTCATTCTCCAAGATGGACATTATTCTTTAATTCTCCTAAATCTGTTTAATTTTTTATTTTGACAAATCAAAATCTCAATTTTTCTTCCAAATTTGTCGATGGACTCCAGTCAAAGTGTCTGAAGTCAGTTGACCGTATCCGGGACGTATCCCGCTCCCGCTCCCGTCCCGGTCTTGTATAAGACGGGGACGACATCAAAATCAAAGAGTCCGCGCAACTTAGACAAACACTGTACCATATTTCAATGTCATAATGAAACATGCGTTGTATCATTATTAAATTGTCTACACACTCCTACTAGACCAGAAGTAAAGCAGTCGAACTCTTCTTTGGTATCAAGGTAATAGCTTGAGGTGGAAAAATGATTAAAAGAAATAGTTATCCACCCATATTATCCATCAAAAAATCGGTTGGATAATGAACCATTTAAAAGTGGTTCGAATATGGATAAGGCACCATATTATCCACTTAAAAAATGGTTAACCAAATGGATAACCAATGGATAACTAATGTGTTTAACTTTTACATTTGTAAAGCCTCAAATTGGACAAGGAATTCTCTCATAAGTGATCATATTTAAGAAGCCATGGATATATCCATATTATCCGCCAAATAAACCTGTTTTGTACGTCTCAAATAAGGGTCGGGTCGGATAATTTGTCCGTATTTTAAATATCTGTTTTGACCCGCTCATATCCGACCCGCCCGTTTGCCACCCCTAGTAATAGCTATGAATAATCATCATCTTCCATTATACGCAAGCATACATTTTAGAAGAATGCAATGGTAGAAATTGGTTGTAAACATACAGAATATTTCCCGCTAATAAAGCCAAAGACATTACTCATTAGCATTACGGTGTAAATCATTAAAACACAACACATTATACTGACATGAACTAGTATTAGGTTTAAAGAAAAAGTTTACATATATAAACAGTTAGCAATTCACAACTCCTTGCAGAACTATAAAAAAGGAAAATGCACACCTCTTGCTGCATATAGCATGGCCAATTCCTGAAAGCGAATGTCGTAGCAAATCCCTATACCAATTCGGCCAACCTCTGCAGAAATATAGTTATAATTATTTCTCAAAAGCGCTGGATGGATGCATCAATTAACTTAGAAATACAGAAAAGGGAAATATTCATGCTCTTCAATGAAGCAGAAGACAATGTAACCAAATCTATCAAAATACGGAACACAAACAAGCAGTTAAAGTAATATATTAACTGGAAGAACTTTCAGAACAGTGGAGCAGTCTCTAACACTATCTTATGAGTAATTTGGTTAATGTCAGAAAGTAAGATGGAGAAAATACCTGTATCCACAACAGTTGGAGTCTCTCCTGCTGTAAGCGTCTTTGACTCCTTAAAGGTTATTTTACCGGGAATATCAATGTCAAAAAGATGTATCTGCAAAGACATCAAAACGTCAGAAATTTTGCAGATTTCCCATCTTCTTGATTTTCCCAGAGTACTACTAGATATGTTTTTTTGCTTGGTGACTAGACTTGCTTAGCTAATGGGCAAATGCCATTATGCAAGGCAAAAATTGGCATTTACAATTCTACTAACTCCAACCCAATAACTCTGTGTGCACAGTTCCAATACTTCTATTCATACAAAAAAGGCTTACAACTAGACGACCGTGAACAGTTTATCGGTTGGCTCCCAGCGTCTATATTATTAGTTCCCGGCGCCTTTATCGCAAAACGGTACTACCATTAAGATTTCAGTAAAATCTAATGGAATCCGTAATTTCAAAAGGATAAATAAAAATAAAACAAAATATAATGGAATTCCCCAAATGCAGAGAATAGGCAAAACTTGACTAATCTTAGTTTATTCTCTTATCTTTTTGTCCAAAAATTCTTTAATTGAACTTGAAAATCATCTATTCCGTCCAGATTACTAGGAGTACTCTTTTGAGTGTAAAATAGCATTATCAAGATGATTTTCAACCCAGAAAAGTACAAACAAAGAGAACGAACCAGCATCAACAAGAGAGGTGTTTGATTACCTTTCTGTGCTTAGCTTTCAACTTTCCATCAGCATCGAAAATGCAGCAAGTATTATACAACTTGTCCCCACTGCGTTCAGGTATTGAACCTCCCACTATTGTGATCTTCAGAAGTCGAGCTACTTCAGAGAGCATGGCAGTTGATGGAGATGCATCAGAACCAGCATCAATGTCTTCAGCATAAATTGGGAAGCTATCGTTTGAATATGGACTATTCCATATTTCCTAGCAAAGCACAAAGCCCAATAGTAAGCTAAAATCAACTGCTGTAAACTTTCAATGGCAGTTAATAGTCAAGCCATTGCAGAAAGGTCCGCTTCAGGTAGCAAAATCTACATAAGAAAACATCTCTTTGTTGCCTCAACATAAGATTATGTCCAAATTCTTACCATAAACTATGAAAGGACATGGCAAGATACTCAAAGTGAATCTATATGTCATATGTAACAGCCCTCATACAAGACGAGACAATGGTATGCACATTTCCTCTCCACTAATGAATTGGAATAAAGATTACAAACATATTTAGAAATATGAAAGTAGTGCAGCTTTCATAGGTATTTGCATGTTAATAGGGAAGGCTAATTTAAGATTGAAACAGCAATAATATCTGGAACTTGATTAGCTACTGTCATACAGTGTCCTATGTTGGTTGTATAAAGTGTTTCAAAAGAATTTTATAATGGCCGTGTCCTACTTTGCCCAACAACAACAACAACAACTACCCAGTATAGTCTCACAGGGTGGGGTTTGAGGAGGGTAATATTTATGCAGGTCTTACCCCTACCCGATAGGGCAGAGGCTGTTTCCAATCTACCCGGCGAAAGATCGAGAAAAGAAAAAAAACAAAAACAAAAACAAAAAGCATTAGTGACTCCAGAATAAACCACAAAAAACCTGACATATGAAAAAGCAAAGTAAACAAAGCAACAACATGAACAAAAGGCATTAGTAATTCTAGGAGTAGTCACTGAAATATTTACAAAAACATAGCCAAATGGAGAATGGCATGCAATACACTACACCAAGCCTATCGGGAACCCCCCAACCCATCCCTACCCCACGAAATAATAGAAGTCCCTATCCTACAACCTTGATACTAGACCTCCAGACTTTCCTATCAAGGGCCATGTCCTCGGAAATCCGCATAATAGCCATGTCCTGCCTAATCACCTCCTACCAATACCTCTTGGGCCTCCCTTTGTCACGGCTCGCGCCAACTACCGACAACTGCTCGCAACTCCTCACCGGTACATTGGGGCTTCTCCTCCGCACATGCCTGAACCACCTGAGTCTCGCTTTTCGCAGCTTCTCATCCATTACGACTACCCCACCATTTCCCGAATAACTTCTCCTGGCCTTATCCAACCTGGTGTGAGCATCCTCATCTCCGCTACCTTCATTCTCTGAATATGAAAGTTCCCGGCCAATACTCCGCCCTGTACAGCATGGTGGTCTAACCACTATGCCCATAATCTTAAAATTTTGGATTGGATGCTCAGGGTCACGTCTATATATCAGGCTATTACCGATGGAAATATTAGACTTTATAACCGAGTTGCCCACCATAATGAACTCTAAGTATGCATACAAAAATTTACAGTTGCGGCTATCAGGCAGTGTATTACTACTGATATATGTATACGACAAGAAACAGCTACATTGAAAGAACAGATTATACGTGAACTCACAGGCAAAACAACAAGCTTAGCCCCCTTCTCAGCAGCCTCCTCAATTGCTGTTCGAGCATGTATAATGTTCCTTTCCTTATCTGACGTCACTGCTAATTGACATAGCCCAATCTTAAACTGCTCATTCAACATAAAATTCACAAATCAAAAACGGATTAAACAAAATTCACCAATCAAATCAACTATTACCACAACTCAACTTAGGTGAGCGAGACTGGTAAGTTTTAATTCAAATAAGTGAAGTTAAATTAACTAAACTATTCAAATAAAAAATCGCCTATACATGCACACATTTAATACACACACAAAAGGGGGGGGGGGGACCTTTGTGATGGAAGGAGAGGGCAATTGGAGAGCAGGAGGAACCCTAGCTTGTTCAGGCTTGAAAGAGGAAGCCATGGAAGAAACTGATGCAGTGCGGGTTGTACGTGCTGAAAACTGCAGATTGTTGCTTCGAGTGGTTGTACGATTTGGAATGATGTGAAAAGGACGATGGAGTAGGAGTGAGGGTGCAGGCCGAACAATGGACCGAGAAATGGAGGATCCAATCACTGAAGAAGAAGAAGAAAGGGTTGAAGACAAGAAGACGAATCCAATTCTCATTTCAACTTCAACTTCTCTTTCATTTTCTGCTCAAAGCCAAAGTTAATTCCACCGACTTGAATTACCAAATTGTCCCCCATGTTTGTGATTCTTAATACACTAATAGAATAGAGTCTGCTATGTGGCATGACTCAAACACTCTTGCATGCACTTGATTTTTTTAACTAAAATTAAGGGGATATAACACCCACCTGTGACGAATTTTTATTTTGATATATACTCATTTGATCACAAAAAGGTTAGCATTAATATTATTATTTGAAGAGCTAAAAGGTACTTCTTTAATTATTACTTTTAAATATTAAAGATTATGATTCATAGAAGTAGTAGCTTTTAATGTAATTGTCCGAATATGTAAAGTTTTAGTTTAAGAGAAAAATAAGCAATGAATGTTCTTTCTGCCCTAAAATGAGATGAATGGTATATATATATATATAATAAATTAAAATTTCAACCTGAGATATATTTAGGATAAACTCCTTATTACATCAATATGAACTAGAACTCAATTACATATTTGGATAATAATTCAACTCTCAAACTACCGTATTACAGTAAGAAATTACCGGAATTAAAGTAACCAGGGACAAGATAGAAGAAACGGATGAGAAGGTTAGACTCAAATGAGAGATGAGAAGAGACACTTTTCTCAACAATATGCATAATCTCCAAAATAACCAGTCACTATTCCTTTTTAACAAAACCTTATTTGCACCAATACTCAACCTAGATCCCAAATCAACTTGGCCCTATTGCTTGTTTTCGGCCCAATAGCTCTTCTCAGCCCAACGGTAACATGTGTGATATTGGGGTGAGCTTGATTCATAACAATACTCCCGTCCTCAACGAGAACCTTACCCTCAAGGTTCAAGACAAGAATAATGTTATAAGCATGTTCCCCATCCAGTGCAACCAAACCAAACTGTGCGATGTTGCCAAAGAATTGCATATGATATAGTGTGCTTCTTTCAACAACAACCAGCATAGAAACAACAAGCAATATGTGCTTCTCATTATCAAACCCCTCATAGGCAAACAAGATCTTTTCCAACACAACTGGAGTGCAAACTTTAGCACCCATAAACTATATAGCACATTTAAAAATAATGGTGTACTTGAAAGGAGAGACAAGAGGGGTTGCTCTGATGGTAAGCAACCCCCACTTCCAACCGAGAGGTTGTGAGTTCGAGTCTCCCCAAGAGCAAGGTGGGTAGTTCTTGGAGGGAAGGATGCCGGGGGTCTATTTGGAAACAGCCTCTCTACCTTAGGGTAGGGGTAAGGTCTGCGTACACACTACCCTTCCCAGACCCCACTAAGTGGGATTATACTGGGTTGTTGTTGTTGTTGTTGTTGGTGTACTTGAAAGGAGAAAATATGACCCCAATAGCAACGAAGCCACATATATATGCCATGTCCAGTTAACAACTGAACATTGACTCTCCATGCTTGACTTAATCTGTCGGCCATGTCAAGGTACTTGTCTCCTTCATAGTATCTTGTACTGAGATGCCCCTCACTGTATATGATTGTCAAAGCTGATAACTACTGGTATCACTATTAGTAAAGGGCCGACCCAGTTCAATACCCACTTCGTGGGTGTCTGGGGAAGGGAATACTCTAGGCAGCCTTCCCCCTGCTTTGCAGAGAGGCTGATTCGAACCCGCGACCTGACACACCACGGCAAG
Source organism: Nicotiana noctiflora (assembly GCA_032618575.1). NCBI lineage: Eukaryota > Viridiplantae > Streptophyta > Magnoliopsida > Solanales > Solanaceae > Nicotiana > Nicotiana noctiflora. The sequence continues at coordinate 14,311 of JASVEL010013570.1, forward strand.
CAAGCTTACCGCTGAGCCAAGCCGGCCCTTCCAAGATCCCCCCATTGCCTAGCTTTCTCAAGCTCAATATAATGTCAACACAATCTAGATCCATGTCTTCAAGTAGCACATTCCACTGCGTTATCCACATACGTCGCACTAGACTAAACATGAATAAATGCTAAGGAAACCTCGAGGGAACCACTAAAATGTTCATATTCATCAGTAAGTACATGTTTCAGCCCAAGGCCACAAACTTGCGCACCCCACAATGTAACTATTAAAACATACGTTGAATGAAAACTACTATCTGCAAACATAGTCACGTTAGCACCATAGGGTAGAGGACTATCATGTATACCAGGATCAAACGGAAGAGTGAAAAAGGTGACATAAATAATGAAACTTGATAAGGAATAAGAATACGGTTGCAGATTCATGCTCCAAGCATAATTGTTATTTGGTGGAAGGCTTACTAGAGTCTTTCCGAGTATATTGTGCACAAAAGAAGCAGGAGAACTCAAAATCGTCATGTTTTGTTGCCTTCGTGCATCCATCAATTGGTTTCCCAGTTTCTGCTCTAAAATATCATGCATACACTTTGCTGACACGAGAAACTTCGAGATTCACATTGTCATCATCATAATGAAGTACTTTTACTGGAAGGTCATGCTCATACTCCATTAAAAATTTACCAATATGGCGAACCTCAATATTCTCAAGTACTCGGAAACATTTATTAATATATATGGCATTGAAGGCCTCAACACCAAATTCAATTCCATATAACTGCTCCCTATCATACAACTTTGCAAATAAACAACCCCATCTTGTTGTTGTTGCTTCAAATAGAGTATGGGAATCTGATACAGAACTTAAAAGAACAAGAGAAAGAAATGCACAACCTGAAGCAATGTTAAATTTCTGCCCTGTGTCAAACCACTTGGCCGTATAACTAGAAACCGGTATTCCAGTATCTCTTGCATCCTTGCTACGCTCTGAATACAGATGACAATCCTTGTTTCGTTTATCCACCAATAACAGTAAAACAGCTTCAGGCGGATCACGTTGCCCAGTAGCAAACCAGTTGCAAGTGTGTAAGCTAAAGTAAAGGTACAGTGATACCATATTTTGATTAGCCCCGCAACTTTCTTCAAGGGAAGTAGACAAACATGGAACTGTGTGAAACCATAGGGTACCATCAAGTGAAAGCTCTATTGCAACAAATCGCATACTCGCGTTCGACACCACAATTCCTTGGATAGCAAAAGGAACCATAAAACCAGATATATACCGCTGAGGAGCTTTATCAAACACCCGAGCTACAGGAGTATCTTGTGAATTTTCCTCCTCCTCGGTATTAGAGTAGTTTGTATCATTTAACACTGCATTAGGTACCTTGGTTTTCAAGCGGCAATTTTCGCAGAAGCTATCATCGTCCAACTTGGCTAATGTAGTTGCAAAGTGGCCTCCCTCATGGACAATAACATTAAGATCATGAATATCGGAGTTCACTGCGGTGTGAAATTTTGCCAAACACATGTGCTTCGATAATGGCAGAAGTGTCATGTACCATATCTGCCACCTCTACTAATTTTACATGCCTAATTAACTTGAGCTGCTTCTAAGTCTTCAAGAGATTGAAAGTTGGTATTACTTCCAGTAATCAATTCCAAGGACTCTATATTTTCATACCTCTCTGGCAATTTATCAAGCACATTGTCTTCTTTTAAGTTTCCAGTTGCATCGGCAGATTCAAACACAGATGAAAATTGGCTCGAAGCTATGGTGGGTTGTTGTCGAAAATGTTAAGCAAATTTTGTCTTGAAATGTTTCCAATCGAAAAATTGATTGTTCCGAAACAACCAATTGAACCAATGAAGAGCTTCACCACCAAGGTAAAAGGAATGAAGAGGTAACCAATCCGTCTCGGCAAAGCCAAGGTAAGTGAAGTATCGCTCGGCCCGAAAAAGCCAGCTCTCTGGGTTGCCGCTGCCGCTGAATCCATCCAGTACCTCCATTGGAGTCCGATAGATGAAAGCACTAATGTAACAAAATAGACAAACTCCTTATTACATCAATATGAATTAGAACTCAATTACATATTTGGATAACAATTCAACCATCAAACTACCGTATTACAGTGAGAAATTACAGGAATTAAAGTAACCAGGACAAGATAGAAGAAGGGGATGAGAAGGTTAGACTCACAGAATGAGAGATGAGAAGCAGACCTTTTTCTCAACAATATGCATAATTTCCAAAATAACCGACCACTATCCCTTTTTAACAAAACCTTATTTGCACCAATACTCAACCTAGATCTCAAATCAACTTCGCCCTATTGCTTGTTTTCGGCTCAATAGCTCTTCTTAGCCCAACAGTTACATGTGTGATATTGGAGCGAGCCTGATTCATAAGACATATATGTATCATATAATAAATTAAAGTTTCAACATGAGATATATTTAGGATAAGTGGCTACCTATTTTGTTTTTGGAGGCCACTATTGGAGATGATGGTGCATTGAGGATGCAGGGCAGGCTATGTGTGCCCAATGTAGATGGTTCGCGTTAGTTGATTCTCCAGGAAGCTCACAATTCGTGGTACTCCATTCATCTGGTACCGCGAAGATGTATCAGGACTTGACGCAGCATTATTGGTGGAGAAAAATAAGAAGTACATAAAGGGCCGACCCAGTTCAATACCCACTTCGTGGGTGTCTGGGAAGGGAATATTCTAGGCAGCCTTCCCCCTGCTTTGCAGAGAGGCTGATTCGAACCCGCGACCTGACACACCACGGCAAGCAAGCTTACCGCTGAGCCAAGCCGGCCCTTAAAAAAAAAATAAGAAGTACATAGTGGAATATATAACTCGGTGTCAAAATTGCCAACAAGTGAAGTATGAGCATCAGCGATCAGGTGAGTTGCTTCAGAAGTTAGAGATTTCGGTGTGAAAATAGGAGCGAATCACTATGGATTTTGTTATTCTACTTCCACGGACTCAGCGGAAGTTTGATGTCATTTGGGTTATTGTGGATAGGCTGACCAAATCAGCCCATTTCATTCCTATGATGGCTATTTATTCTTTCGAGCAGCTAGCTCAAGCTTATATCTGTGAGATAGTCAAGCTTCATGGCATGCCGGTATCTATCATCTCTGATCGGGGTACACAATTTACATCGCGTTTCTAGAGGGTCATACAACATGAGTTAGGTACTCGGGTAGAGTTGAGCACAATATTTCACCCACAAATGGACAGACAGTCCGAGCTCACTATTCAGAAACTAGAGGATATGCTATGTGCGTGTGTGTGATGGAGTTTGGGGGTTCTAGGGATCAGTTCTGCCAATTGCGAAGTTTGCCTACAGGAAAAGTTATCAATCGAGCATTCAGATGGCACCGTATGAGACTACTTATGGTAGACGGTGTCGATCCACAGTGGACTGGTTCGAATCGGGCGAGGCTAGGCTTTTGGTACAGACTTGGTTCAGGATACCTTGGAGAAGGTTAAGGTGATTCAGGATCGACTTTGCATAGTCCAATCTACACAGAAGAGTTATGCGGATTGAAAGGTCTGTGATGTTGTATTCATGATTGGAGAGTAGGTCTTGCTCTATGTTTCGACCATCAAGGGCATTATAAGGTTCGGGAAGAAGGGAAAGCCAAGACCAACGTTTATTGTCCCATTCGAGGTGTTGCAGCGAGTTGGGGAGGTTGCTTATGAGCTTTTCTTGCCTTCCAGTCTGGCAGGAGTCTATCCGGTATTTTATGTTTCTTTGCTCCTGAAATATCGCGGCGGTTCGTCTTATGTGTTGAATTTTAGCTCAGTCCAGTTGGACAAGGATTTATCTTATGTTGAGGAGCCGGTGGCTATTTTGGACAAGCAGGTTCGAAAATTAAGGTCAAAGAGCATTGCATCAGTAAAGGTTAAGTGGAGGGGTCAGATGGTCGAAGAGGTGACTTGGGAGGCAAAGCACGATATGCGTAGCCATTATCCTCATTTTTTCACCACTTCAGGTATGTCTCTATACTCGTTCGAGGATGAACGGTTGTTTTAAGAAGGGGAGCATGGAGCGCAAAAGTGGGTGCGCATATGTGGCCCTTGTTCGCAAAAGCGTACTTTGATGACTTAAGTGAAGTCCGCACCTGCGATAGTTTTCTACAGGTGTGTGATAATAGGTGAGTTTGACTATATTTATACCCTAAATAATCACGCTTTATTATTGTTTTGATATTGTTTATGATGACAAAATGCTTTTATTAGTGTTTTTGGTGTGTTATAGGTACACATGAGCTAATGAAGACTAAAGGAGCAGTTTTGGAGTCATAAGATGGTGAAAAGGCCAAGTGTGGAACAAAGTGGAAATTTGTGCTGAAAAAATGAAGGAAGAATCAGCGGCACTGTTCTACCGCGGTCCAACCGCGACCGCGGTAGAACCGCGGTAGAGAGGGCTCGCGGAACCTCTGAAGATTCAGAAAGGTTGTTTTACCGCGATCCAACCGCGAACGCGGTCGGACCGCGGTAGAAGCCGAAAAACTGAAGGATAAAATTGTCCACACGTGATTTATGTAACCTAAACCCTATATTTAATATTAGGATTCGCCCAAGAGAGGCAAGTATTGTATTATTTATTACTTTTGCAAGCAAACTAGTAAGAGAGAACTCTCTCAACATCTTTCTTTCTTTTACATTGAATCTTTAATTATGAATTTAATTATCTATCTTGTTTCCTTGATTATGAGTAACTAAATCTTTATCTAAGGTTTTGATGGGACCTGTCACACCTCCTTTTTCCGTACCCGCGCGGGCGCGAAATATAAAAGAGAGTTTTTCCAATTAAAGGACAACCAAAACGGGATTCATTTATTGAGAGATTCGGAGTCGCCACTTGGGAGATTTATGGTGTCTCAAGTCACCGGTTTGAAACCCGAATTGAGGAAAGGTTTGACTCTATTTAACGGTCCGCGAACCAGAAATCCGGATAAGGAATTTTGTTAACCCGGGAGAAGGTGTTAGGCATTCCCGAATTCCGTGGTTCTAGCACGGTCGCTTAACTGTCATATTCGGCTTATTTATCTGATTTTTACAGTTATATACTTAATGCAAATTAATATCCCTTTACCGCTTTTATTATTATTATTATTTACGAAAGAGAATGTTGCCTAAAAATATGTTTCGAATCACGTCGCATGAAATGCACCCGGATCCTCGACACATTCTTATTCAACATTTTGGGATTTGGATTTGGGCCGCATGAAATGCACACCCGTATTTAAGAAGGTAAAATTATTAAAATACGCGCCTAGAGCGATTACTTATTTACATTTTTGAGAAGGCCAGGAAATTCGCTAAGAAACGGCACATTTCGAAATCTAAATATTTTACATATACATTTATGAGGGCCCCGCGATTTGTATAATTTTGTTAGGCGAGGCACACCTCTAATTCTAATTTAAAAGCAAACTACATTCCGCTATATTTATTTAAGAGTTAATTCAAGATTATTTAAAACATGTTGCAAGCCACACTACATGAAATGCACTTGTGGTTCACGACACGCTTTATTTAACCTTGTTCAAAATTGGAGTCGGGTCACATGAAATGCACCCCGATTCCTTTAATCTAATTACGTCGTTAAGTTAAAGAATAACGAACCAATTTCCATAATGTGACAACATCGTGCTCAACTATAACCAATTCGAGTAAACATACGAGTAGCTAACTAAGTGAGCAAATTCAAGACTATGGTGAACAATTACATAAACAATGGAAGCATAACTAGTTGGCGAGCATATGAAGGATTAGTCATTTTCATTAGCTAACTTCGACATTGCATGTTCAACAAAATCATATATTTACAAAAATAGTCCGAACCATACGAAACTAAATCAAATACGAAACGATCCAAAATATTAGCGAGAAGTTTAATATCGGAAAAGAACATGCACCTTTATTTCTGCATATTTTTTCAACGTACACAACGAGAAAACGAACCTTTTATGACGATCTCAAACCTCGACCTCTCCGGACAGAACTCGAACCAAACCGGAACCAAGAACAAACGATTCGACGGGCAGAACGAGGTTGACGAAGCAGAAAAACTTTTTCCTCCATTGTGGCCTCCTACTGTGTGTATTATTTTTTTTTCTCGGTTTTTCTTTCTGTTTCATTTTTCTTTGTTTTCCGAAAATCCTCTTTTCTGTTTCGTTTTCTCTTCTGTCACGTTTTTTCCTTTTCTTTCCTTTCTTCTCTTTTGCCGTTTTTCCTCTTCTTCTTTTGCTTTCTCTTTTTGTTATCTTTTCTCCTTTCTTTTATTTTTTTTTTCTTCTTCTCTCCTTTCTTTCTTTGTTTTTTCTCCCGTTTCCTTTCTTTGTTTTCCCAATCTTTGTCTTTCCTTTCTTTGTTTTTTTTTCTCCTTTTTGTTTCGTTTTTTTTTCAATCTCTCCTTTCTTTCTTTTGTTTTCCTCTCTTTCTCCTTTGTATTGTATCTCTCTTTTCAAAAAAATTTTTTTCTTCTGCCGTCTTCTTCTTGCTTTAAGAAGAAGAAAATCACAACTCCCCTCACATGTAGTGTTATCCCTTAGGTGTAAAGTGTAGCTTCTTAGGTGTGTTCATGTGATTATGTATTGTGTGTGCATGTGAAATGTCAAGACCAAAATGGGGGCTCACATGGGTTATGGTTGTATTTTGTCCGTGTTCCCCATGTGCGGACTCGGACTATTATGGGCTAGATTCGAAAATTATAAAACCGGGTAGTTTGAACCCGAATATTATTCTTTGCCCGGAACCGAGAATGAGAACACGATTTTATTTGATTCATCCTATATAAGCAAAAATAACTAGAAAACTCACAATTTAAAACAAAACCATTTTTTTTTATATTTTTTCCAAGATTAAAATAACTACAAAATGTTAATGAAACTATTTTTGTAATTTTCGTTTTTTAATAAAGATAAAAATATAAAGTGCTATTTTTGTATTTTTTTCAAGTTTAAAATGACTATAAACCATTAATAAAACTGTTTTTTTGAAATTTTCGTTTTTTTAATAAAGATAAAAATATAAAGTAGTATTTTTGTATTTTTCAAGTTTAAAAATGACTACGAAACATTAATAAAACCATATTTTTGTTATTTTTTATTTTGAGGTAAAAATAAAGTAAAAGAGTCAAATTTAGCTAAAATAGCTATATTAAAACTAAACTAAATATTTTACGCTAAAAATATAAAAAATCTCGGGAGGGTCAAAAATCACGCGTTTACAGTTAGTTGTGTCATGATTCATCTTACATATGGTATTAAACCATCCAAAGACAAGTGTTTTTGACCCGACCCTTATTCGGAGGGACTAAACTAAAAGAAGAGGAATGTGACCGAGCCCTTGTATCTGAGCTACCTACATATCCTTGGCTATAAAGGAATCAGGCCACGTGTAGTTCGAAAGTGAGTGAGGAAGGGGTATACCGAGGTGGAGAGCCAGTCGAGGTTCCGTTCCGTCGAGGTTCCGTTCCATCGAAGTTCCGGTCCGTGGTCCTGCTATTACATCAAAAATCAAAACATGAGAAAGACTAACTAAGCTTATCAGCTACTAGTTACAAAATTCCTATCTATAAGTCTTCTGAAGCTTGATCTTGAGTATTGGTTGGTGCTTCATGCGGACTCTAAATTTGAACCTTGATACTTGCTAGTTGTAGGTGCTGCTTTTCGAATCAAGACCAGGTATATAGTGCTTGTGACCTCGGCCATGTCTTGAGCATGCCACATCTTTCATCAACTTCTGCATTTTGGATTGGCTTCATGCCTCTTTTTTTTTTTTTGTTTATTGTGACTAAACTTCTGTTGATCCCCTCGGACTGTTGACTCGCATTCTGGTTGCCTTCCTTCTGATTCATGCTGGGGATTTCCATTACACTCTGTCGCTTTCCTTAACCAACTTCAAAAATAAATCGTCGCTCCATTCTTCAGGCGGGCTCCCTGACTTCAACTACAACTTCAAAATAAATCGCCACTCCATTCTTCAGGCGGGCTCCCTGACTTCAACTACAACTTCAAAATAAATCGCCACTCCATTCTTCAGGTGGGCTCCCTGACTTCAACAACATCTTTTGACATAAATCGCCATTCCTCTCTTCGGGCGGGCTCCTGAATTCAATCTCTTTTGACATAAATCGCCATTCCTCTCTTCAGGCGGGCTCCTGACTTCAACCTCTTTTGAAAATAAATCGCCATTCCTCTCTTCAGGCGGGCTCCTGACTTCAACAACATCCTTTGAAAATAAATGGCCACTCCATTCTTCAGGCGGGCTCCTGACTTCAACTACAACTTCAAAATTAAATCGCCACTCCATTCTTCAGGTGGGCTCCCTGACTTCAATTACAACTCATCCCATCTTGATCGCCTTCCTTTGCTTCCTGTACCAATTTCTTCTTCCTGCATCGTCTCTTGAACCATCATTTCTCCTAAATTACCTTGTTTCGGAACTGCTTTTCTCCTAGGTCGTGTTGCTTTCCCTCCTGACTGCTGGGGATATCTTTGGAATTGTTTACTTACCTGCTGAGGATAATGATGCTGGGAAAATTTCCTTCATTCCCTCCCTTCCTTTGACTCATACGCTTGAATTTGCGTTGGGAACTCTTGTTGTAACTCTCTGCTTTATGGTGGGTTACTGGTTTCAAGACCTGCAATGTAAAGACTGAAGACTTGCCTTTTGTTATACAGGTAGGCGCCTGCTTTTAGTAGCAACTTTTGAATTAAAAATGCATTCTAGCAATAATTTATGAAATATGCAAAGGACAATGTAAAATAAAACAAACGTAAAATATCCTATTCGAGGGCGGATAGTCCCATCGTATTCTATTCGAGGGCGAATATTCCCATCGTATCCTATTCGAGGGCGAATACTCCCATTGTATCCTATTCGAGGGCGAATACTCCTATTGTATCCTATTCGAGGACGAATACTCCCATTGTATCCTATTCGAGGGCGAATACTCCAATTGTATCCTATTCGAGGGCGAATACTCCCATTGTATCCTATTCGAGGGCGAATACTCCCATTGTATCCTATTCGAGGGCGAATACTCCCATTGTATCCTATTCGAGGGCGAATACTCCCATTGTATCCTATTCGAGGGCGAATACTCCCATTGTATCCTATTCGAGGGCGAATATTCCCATTGTATCCTATTCGAGGGCGAATACTCCCATTGTATCCTATTCGAGGGCGAATACTCCCATTGTATCCTATTCGAGGGCGAATACTCCCATTGTATCCTATTCGAGGGCGAATACTCCCATTGTATCCTATTCGAGGGCGAATACTCCCATTGTATCCTATTCGAGGGCGGATAGTCCCATTGTATCCTATTCGAGGGCGAATACTCCCATGAGATCAATGTATGAAAGTGAACAAACCTGAGACGTCCTGTTCGAAGGTGGACAAACCTGAAACATCCTATTTGAAGGTGGACAAACCCGACATGTCATCTTGAATTGCCTTCCTCGTTTCTCCGAGAAAATTTTCAACAACGGCAGAAAATTCTGCCCCAGTATTGGTGTTCTTCCTTGTGGCATGACTTTCTGCTATCAATAGCACTTTTTTTCCCTGTTTCAAACCAAAGAAAATTTGTTAGCTCAAAACATTGTGAGCGGTTGTGCCGCTCCTGTGGGGTGGTTTTTCCTTTTCTCCTTTCCCTCGCTCGGGGTTCCCAAAACATTGTCGGGGAATGATTTCTTTTGCTGGAGATGATGTTCCTGCTGGTGATGGGTTTTTCCATTTATCCCTTCCCCGTTCTCAACTTGCTGGGGGTTATTTTGTTGAAGGTGGGATTTCCTTTCTTCTTTTACCATTCTGTGTTGTCCGACCACCTCGGAACTTGCTGAAGATAACACTGTTGGTGGATTTTCATTTCCTCAAAATTGGTGTTTCACTCTTCTTGAAGGTTGTTGAGGATGACACTGGTTCGAAGACCATTTCCCTTAAGACTTCCCTTCTTCCTTAAATGGGTATTGACTTCCAGAAAATTTTCAAACTGAGAAGAAAATTTTCTGCCCCAGTTTGATAATCTTCTCTGCTGCTTCTCTGCCGTCAATGGCATTTCCTTGCCTTGCATAATAATTGGAAAGTCGGTGGCAAGTTTTGAAGTCATTTCTCACTATGTTTTGACTAGACTGACTTTGATGGAGAATTTTGACAAAAGGAGAAAGATAAAAAGAAACAACAAATAGAAGACTGACTCTCTAACTAGAAACAACTATAAAACTTATCAAACGCGGATACCAACTCTACTGGTCATGACATGCACATATGGCCTATCCTCCGTCGTTAATTTCCTTTCACGATTTCTGTCTCATGATTTCCATCTGATTATCCCCTTTATTTGACTTGTAGTACCCGAAGGGTTTTCACTTTCAAGCCTCTCTCATTTTGATTTTCTCTCAGCTTTCGTCGCCTTATGGTGCCTGTGAAGGTTTTCACCGGTAAGACTCTCTCATTTGTATCACTTTTAGCTGGGGATTGGGGTGTCACTGCTAAGACTTTCTCGTGTTTCCTTCCTGCTAGGAATCAGAGTCTTTTCTGCTGAGAATCAGAGTGTTATATTCTGATAGGACTCTCTCACTCGCCTGACGTGGCATCTTTTGAAGACTGATCGGAAGGTCTTTCTGGACCGTAATGTGGGATTTGGATAGGGTTAGAAAGAAAGGGTATTTAAGGCTCAAAACAAAATCAATTTTGGGTTCAAAATTTACAACCTTCGGACCTAAATTTATTTATAATCAACACAATTTTTCTTTGCCCCGGTTTGGGGAGTTTTTATTACTTTATTTACACTATGACCGAGCTGTGAAGCGCCTACGTATCCTCTTTAAGGAATCAGGTCAAACGTAGTTCCCAATTCCTTCTTTTCATTTTTTTTCATCATTTTTTCATTTTCTTTTCTTTTTCTTTCTTTTTTGGTTGTTTTTTTTATCTTCCCCATTTGTGTTTCTAATTTTGGTACCGATTCGAAGGAGGGGTATGAAAGAAATCAAAATAAGGCTCGAAGGGTTAACGAAGGATAAAGTGTTTGGGTAGCAGAACAAAATGCCTTCGTCATTCCAATCTTCAAAACATGTCAAGTACAAACAACATATTCACGACATCTTCTGGTTGTGCTAGGAGTGATAACCATATCGTCCATTCGCCTTTTTCATCCGCCATTTTAAAGTATTGCTGGACGACACTTCCATTTCAGTATCACGAGCGAACCCCATGTCAGCATGGTCATTTTGCCCTTAAGGCTTTCTTTGTATTTTACCCGCCCCAAATTTCACGTGACTCGGGTTCCAAATAATCTCAAATCATTATTTCTTTTAAAATGCCATGACTATCTTCCAATTCCTTCATGATTCACTTTTAAGATTAGGCCACAATTATGCGTGCATGTCATGTCACTAGAATCGGCGTTCGAATAGATGACAAATCTAAATACAGAAGAACTAAACAAAAGACGACTGGGTAATAAAAGACCGAAAGTTCCATTAAACGGAGAAAAGGTTCAAATACAAACAAGCAAAACCAAAAAATACAAACCTGAAACGAGACTTGATAAGACTAGGCAAACTGAAATGACCAAAAATGAAAGATAAGAGGGTTTCACTACAAGACAAAATCTATGTCACAACCCTAGAAACAACTCGGACAAAAGAAATGACAACAAAAACAAACCACCGAAAACTCCTCCTGATTACCAAGCATGACTTCTCATATACCAACTTCCGCCGATTGGTTTTGCTTTGGAATACAGATCGGGCTTCTTAATTTTCCCTTCCCTTGTGTATCAATTTGATCATATGGGTTTAAGGGTGAGCTGGCAATGGATTCTGATTAATGTTGGGTGCCTCTGGTGTCCGAACCTCGATCTTATTGGTGTCAATAAGATTTTGCACTGCATGTTTCAGTTTCCAACATTTCTCGGTATCATGTCCGGGAGCTCTCGAACAATACTCACAGCTTACTGAGCGATCCACATTTGGGGGTAGGGGATTTGGCACTCTTGTCTCAACCGGACTCAACAAACCTATCTGCTTCAATTTGTGGAACAGAGCAGTATAAGTTTCTCCCAACTCAGTGAATGTTCTTTGTGTCTTTTCCTTTCCGAAGGCATGATTCCCTCGGAAACCTGGTCCTGGAGGGTTATTGTAAGCCCTTGGTGGTGGATATGTGTTTCGGGGAGGGTGATTAGGGTGATTTGGGTAGTAGGGTTTGGCTTGGTAGTGAGGTGAAGGACCTTTCGATCTGGACCAAGTACCCCCCTCTACTGTTGCAACTTCTTCTTTTCTCTTCTTCCCGAATGCAACCCCTATGCCATTCTGAATAGCTTGAGTTGTTACTTTCAACGCGGAATAGCTCAAGATCTTATTGGACTTAAGTCCTCTTCTATCATTCCGCCCATTTTGACCACCTCATTGAAAGATTTACCAACCGATGTCACCAGGTGACTAAAGTAAGTTGGCTCCAGTGTCTGCAGGAAGTAATCCACCATCTCATTCTCTCTCATAGGCGGATCTACCCTTGCTGCCTGTTCCCTCCAGCGGAAACCATATTCTCTGAAGCTTTCGGCGGGTTTCTTCTCTAGCTTTAGCAATGATAGGCGATCGGGGACTATTTCAAGATTATACTGGAACTGGCCGATGAATGCTTGAGCCAAATCATCCCATGTAAACCATCTGCTCGGATCCTGCCTGGCGTACCACTCTAGTGCAGACCCTCCCAAACTCCGACCGAAGTAAGCTATCAGAATTTCATCTCGCCCTCCGGCTCCTCGCATTTTGCTGCAGAAACATCGGAGATGGGCTACTGGGTCACCATGCCCCTCATATAGATCAAACTTGGGCAATTTGAACCCAGCGGGCAACTGGACATCTGGAAATGGGCACAGATCTTTGTAAGCAACGCTGACTTGGTTGCCTAAACCATGCATACTCCTGAAGGATTGCTCCAGGCTTTTGACTTTCCGAATAACTTCCTCATGCTTCAAACTTTTGAAGTGCTTTTCCGGTTCTGCCGGGTTATCCCAGTGAGGGGTGTGTGAATGCGGTTCAGGAGCCTTAAAGGTAGGCTCGGGATCATAACAATGATTGTCATGTATTTGAAAAAGTGGTTCACCGGACGACTTCTGTAAAGTAGCAGGTGGAGGTGCCACGAAAACAGGGGTGACCGGAGGAGGAGTATTTTGTCTAGCTGGTGGAACCTGGGATGTATAAGGGTTTTCCCCTTGATAATATGGATAGATTGGTGCACTTGTCAAGGGACCAATAGGCGGACGTTCTGGAGCTGGTGTAAGAGTAGGAAGATTTGGTGGTGACTGTCCCCTAGCCCAGGCTAGGTGCATCTCTGTTATTTGCTGTCTCAACCGGTCCACCTCATCTTCCATTATCTATATCTCTGTTTTCTCTCCATCGAGACTTTTGCCGGAACTAGACATGCTTGCTAGAATTGGCCCTTTTGATCTAGTATGGTAATGGTGATTGGCCAGAATATTCTGTCAAGCCAACCGCTAAACTTCCTGGAAATGCAACAAACTTGTAAGCTCACAGAGTTTAACAGATATGTTATCACACATTGGATGTAATGCACCTAGTCAGTTAACCATATATGTATTCGCTACATGCATCATTCCAGCTTTTCCTTTTCCATTATCCTTGAAAACCTCTATTGTCATTAACTTCCATTTTTTTTTCATTTTTTTTTATATATATATACATATACAAGTTGTGGTCGAATCTTATGGAGATTGCCTACGTATCATGACCCCGCATGAATCGGACCGAGCGTAGTTCTTGCAAATTAATGCAAGAAATAAAGAGATATTTATTTGATTTTTTTGTTCTTTTTTTTTTTTGAAAATAATTGTAAAAGCCGACTCCAACTACAAACTATGATGAAAAACTTTCACACCTTGTGTCGGAGATTTCTACAAGAATAAAAATATTTTTGGTGTCACTTATGACTATTTCTACAAAATTGGCCACATAATGGCTTATTTGACAAAATGGCTATTTTTGCAAAATTTATTTAAGAAAGATAAAACTTGAAAATTTTTTTTTATCCTGTGGCTCATGGGGCATTGTTCGGCATCACCCTAAACCAACACAAAATTATTTTTTCATAAATTGGCCATGTAATGGCTTATTTAGATAAAGTGGCTCTTTTTGCAATATTTTATGTAAGAAGATGCAAATTCAAAATTTTATCCTGGGCCTATAGGGCATCATTCAGCACCGACACAGGCCAACACAAGACTGAGAAAGTTAAAATGCAAAAATGTGGCTATTTCAGTAAAATTTCGGCCATGTAATGGCTTGTTTGATAAAGTGGTTATTTTTGTAAAGTTGAGTGATGACTCAAAACTTGATTTTGCGGATACAGCCTTTCGACATTTCCGCGAGGGAATATTTCAAGGCTGTGTCCAAAATTATTTTAAAAAATCCAAAGTGGCTATTCTTGCAAAAACAGCCTTCCGACGTCTTTTGAGGGACGTTCGGCTTATTTTAAGCAAGAATAGCATCACCCGACTTATTTATAACAAAATCAAAAATTTGACATTTTTTTTGGTTATTTTTGCAAACGGGGTGTGAACCCGAACTTGATTTTGCGGCTATGGCCTTGCAACATTTCCACAAGGAATATTTCAAGGATGTGCCCGCAAATTATTAAAAATGATTTAAAGTGGCTATTTTTGCAAAAACAGCCTTCCGGCATCCTTTCGGAACATTCGGCTATTTTTCAAAATGGCATCACTTTGATTTTATTAAAAACTAAAACTTCGACATTTTTTTTTTAATTTTTTGAAGGGGTGGTTGGACCCGATGAGGGTTGCCTACGTATCCCACCTAATGGCGAGAATCAAACCTGCGTAGTTCGGTCAAACAAACTACATCTTTAAAGGAAACAAACTATTTATTATTTTTTCACACATTTTTTTTTTTAAGTTTAAAACAAAATTTTTTCTTTTTTTTAGTAAAAAAAACAAACTATTTTGAAATCACATATTTTTTATTTTACAACAAACGTTTTTTTCCTTTTTAAGTAAAAAAAACAAACTATTTTGAAACTATTTTTTTTTATTTTGATCAAACATTTTTTATTTTACAACAAACATTTTTTTTTCTTTTTAAGTAAGTAAAAAAAAAACAAACTATTTTGAGACTATTTTTTTTTTCATTTTCCTCAATATAAAAAAAAATGGTTAGCCTGCAAGTCTGAAGCAAATATATGCATAAAACAAACAGGATGCAGCAGGATGGTCTTTTCATTTCAGGTCACCTGTCCTAGACGGACCCAACCCCTGTGTTGAGTCCCCTAAGTCAAATGCAACATGATGCAAATAAACGTTCCTACTAGGGATCCGGCATGAAGCTTTGTTATTCTAGGTTTAAAAACCCGGGTTTATTGTTCTAGACCTGGCTTACCCGAACGGACAACTCGAGCCGAGGAGGAGGCAGCAACCCGGGAATACCAGAAGCTTCACCGGTTTTGCAACTTATCCAAACCTCGTTCTAAGGTGGGAATTAGACACTATACAGAAAAGAAGTCACACGAAGTGCACCCTTCTTCATGATTTAGAAGACTCGGAGAGGAGATTGGTTTCGGCACAATTTATATGTACAGTTCAAAAAAAATATCAAAGCGATAAAAATATCATTTTGCACATTAATACAAACATATAATAAAATCGGATAATAAATAAGCCAAATACAACAATTATTCCAAGCTCGAATTCTTAAACCCTGAACCAGTGGTTCTGGGTTTAAATATCCCCAGCAGAGTCGCCAGAGCTGTCACACCTCCTTTTTTCGTACCCGCGCGGGCGCGAAATATAAAAGAGAGTTTTTCCAATTAAAGGACAACCAAAACGGGATTCATTTATTGAGAGATTCGGAGTCGCCACTTGGGAGATTTATGGTGTCCCAAGTCACCGGTTTGAAACCCGAATTGAGGAAAGGTTTGACTCTATTTAACGGTCCGCGAACCAGAAATCCGGATAAGGAATTCTGTTAACCCGGGAGAAGGTGTTAGGCATTCCCGAATTCCGTGGTTCTAGCACGGTCGCTTAACTGTCATATTCGGCTTATTTATCCGATTTTTACAGTTATATACTTAATGCAAATTAATATCCCTTTACCGCTTTTATTATTATTATTATTTACGAAAGAGAATGTTGCCTAAAAATATGTTTCGAATCACGTCACATAAAATGCACCCGGATCCTCGACACATTCTTATTCAACATTTTGGGATTTGGATTTTTGGGCCGCATGAAATGCACACTCGTATTTAAGAAGGTAAAATTATTAAAATACGCGCCTAGAGCGATTACTTATTTACATTTTTGAGAAGGCCAGGAAATTCGCTAAGAAACGACACATCTCGAAATCTAAATATTTTACATATACATTTATGAGGGCCCCGCGATTTGTATAATTTTGTTAGGCGAGGCACACCTCTAATTCTAATTTAAAAACAAACTACATTCCGCTATATTTATTTAAGAGTTAATTCAAGATTATTTAAAACATGTTGCAAGCCACACTACATGAAATGCACTTGTGGTTCACGACACGCTTTATTTAACCTTGTTCAAAATTGGAGTCGGGTCACATGAAATGCACCCCGATTCCTTTAATCTAATTACGTCGTTAAGTTAAAGAATAACGAACCAATTTCCATAATGTGACAACATCGTGCTCAACTATAACCAATTCGAGTAAACATACGAGTAGCTAACTAAGTGAGCAAATTCAAGACTATGGTGAACAATTACATAAACAATGGAAGCATAACTAGTTGGCGAGCATATGAAGGATTAGTCATTTTCATTAGCTAACTTCGACATTGCATGTTCAACAAAATTATATATTTACAAAAATAGTCCTGAACCATACGAAACTAAATCAAATACGAAACGATCCAAAATATTAGCGAGAAGAACAATATCGGAAAAGAACATGCACCTTTATTTCTGCATATTTTTTCAACGTACACAACGAGAAAACGAACCTTTTATGACGATCTCAAACCTCGACCTCTCCGGACAGAACTCGAACCAAACCGGAACCAAGAACAAACGATTCGACGGGCAGAACGAGGTTGACGAAGCAGAAAAACTTTTTCCTCCATTGTGGCCTCCTACTGTGTGTATTATTTTTTTTTCTCGGTTTTTCTTTCTGTTTCGTTTTTCTTTGTTTTCCGAAAATCCTCTTTTCTGTTTCGTTTTCTCTTCTGTCACGTTTTTTCCTTTTCTTTCCTTTCTTCTCTTTTGTCATTTTTTCTCTTCTTCTTTTGCTTTCTCTTTTTGTTATCTTTTCTCCTTTCTTTTGTTTTTTTTTTCTTCTTCTCTCCTTTCTTTCTTTGTTTTTTCTCCCGTTTCCTTTTTTTTTTTCCTCTCTTGCTGCCGTTTTTCTTCTTCTCTTTTATTTTCTCTTCTTCCTTTGTTTTTCTTTCTCTTTCGTTTCTTTTTCTTTGTTTTCCTCTCTTTCTCCTTTGTATTGTATCTCTCTTTTCAAATTTCTTTTTCTCTTCTGCCGTCTTCTTCTTGCTTTAAGAAGAAGAAAATCACATCTCCCCTCACGTGTAGTGTCATCCCTTAGGTGTAAAGTGTAGCTTCTTAGGTGTGTTCATATGATTATGTATTGTGTGTGCATGTGAAATGTCAAGACCAAAATGGGGGCTCACATGGGTTATGGTTGTATTTTGTCCGTGTTCCCCATGTGCGGACTCGGACTATTACGGGCTAGATCCGAAAATTATAAAACCGGGTAGTTTGAACCCGAATATTATTCTTTGCCTGGAACCGAGAATGAGAACACGATTTTATTTGATTCATCCTATATAAGCAAAAATAACTAGAAAACTCACAATTTAAAACAAAACCATTTTTTTTAATATTTTTTCAAAGATTAAAATAACTACAAAATGTTAATGAAACTATTTTTGTAATTTTCGTTTTTTAATAAAGATAAAAATATAAAGTGCTATTTTTGTATTTTTTTCAAGTTTAAAATGACTATAAACCATAAATAAAACTATTTTTTTGCAATTTTCGTTTTTTTAATAAAGATAAAAATATAAAGTACTATTTTTGTATTTTTCAAGTTTAAAATGACTACGAAACATTAATAAACCCATATTTTTGTTATTTTTCATTTTGAGGTAAAAATAAAGTAAAAGAGTCAAATTTAGCTAAAATAGCTATATTAAAACTAAACTAAATATTTTACGCTAAAAATATAAAAAATCTCGGGGAGGGTCAAAAATCACGCGTTTACAGCTGCACCTATTGAGTGATGAACTTCTGGGTTATGTGATTACAAATTGTTAGCTAGATTTCTAATTGTTCAACTTCGTTCTTGTTGTAGTTAATTGATAGAGCTCTCAATTAGTTGTGCCTATTTAGTGTACATAACTTGAAAAAGAGTGCATATTTAGGTAAATTATTGAACAACACCACACCTAGATTATTGGAGGAATCTATAATTGTAGGTGTAAAGGTGGGGTTAGGAATAACGAAACATTGGGTGCAATCTAATGTGTTCAAATTAAAGCTAGCTAGGGTAGCTCGGGAGAGTGCACTAGTATATTATTGTAGTTGCTCGGGAGAGAATTACGATAAAAATAGCGTTTATGATTGATAGGATAATATTGACAATTTGTATGAGCATAAACATAAGAGATTCCATCAATAAGGGAAATCAATACCTTAGTCTTTCTCTTCATTCTTTACACAATATTCAATTCTTTCTTTCAAGTCTTTAGTTCTTGCAAAAGTTAGTTAGTAGAAATATTCCACAAAAAAATGTATTCAAAATTTGGGAAGCTGCTTCAGAAGTGTTCTTGGGTTGTGGAAGTTGCAGTTGGTAGGTTAATTCCCCGTGGGATCGACTCTGGAGTTAATTGACCGGATTATATTGACTACGACCGTTGTTTGGGCATGAATCAATTTTGGCGCCGTTGCCGGGGAATTAACAGAATTATAAATTGCCATTGATAGAACTACAAGATTCTTGTGTAGTCATGTTCTTTCTACACTTTACATTAAAATTTTTTACGGTTGTTGAATTGGGTACTCAGGTGCATGCCTAGGAAATCTGCAAGGACAGGAGAACTAATTGAAGGACTCTCAGACCCGGAGCAAACTTTCCGAGCACGTAACAGGGCAATCACACAACTTAAGTAATCTCAGCAACCAATTAAACTAGATTTCGACATGGGAGCCGTGAACGACCCAAATAAGCAAACTGGGTTGAACGTGCAGGAGGCGCAGGAGGCGCATTAAGGTGCATTATTTGACTGGGCACAACCAACAGCGGATAATTTGACAACTATCATTATTGTGCCAGTGATTCAAGCTGAGTCTTTCCAGATTACCAACAACATGCTACACCTGTTGCAAAACAATGAATTATTCTCTGGGACTCAGGTTGAAGATCCACAACAGCACCTGAAGAACTTTCTCTCAATATGCAAGACACAGAGGCAACCAAACGTGACACCGGAAGCCATCAGATTATTACTATTTTCGTTCTCAGTTACAGGGGCTGCGTAGGTATGGCTAAACTCACTCCCCATAAACTCTATTGCAACATGGGATGAGTTACTCAAGCAATTCCACAACAAGTTTCATCCACCTAATAAGACATCTCACCAAATTGATGAGATTGTGAGCTTCAAGCAGAAACCAATGGAGACATTACATGAAACTTGGGGCAGATTCAAAGGTATGCTTGTTATGTGTCCTCACTATGGGGTTCCTGAGCAGATGTTGGGTCAAAGGTTCTACATGGGGCTTTCAAATAGTATGAAGAATATAGTAGATGCCTCGGTAGGTGGGGCTTTTCTGAGCAAGACTTGGAGAGAATGCCAAAATTTGCTTGACAAGATGGCTCAAAAGTCCGGGTGGACGACCAGGAATGCTCCTATCACTCCAGTGGTACACTTTGTACCTCTGAATCATTCCGAGGAGAACATGGAAACTTTATTGACACAAATGAGCATCCTGACGAAGAAGGTGGAAATATTTGGGATCAAGCAGCAGGTTCATATTGTAGATGCTACCAATGGTGGTTTATGTACATCATGCATTAGCCAACCCATAGGTAATCCATGGGCTGTTGACAAAGAACATCATCACCAGCATGAAGACATGAACTATGTGGCTAATTATGGAGGACATCGTCAGGGTAACCATAGTTGGGGCCAGCAGACTCCACAGCAGTACAGTCCTCCTCAGCCACAATATAATGCAGCGGGTATGAGGCCACCAAACAACATGGCTCCATATCCTAGACCTCAGAATTTCAACAATCAGCATCAGAGGTATCATACACCTCCACCACAACATGGGTGTAGACATGACGATGGGTTCGCAAGGTTGGAAGCTATGATGTAGCAGGTAATTGGGTCACATGCCAAAACCAATGAGAGGATAGATACACATGACGCAGCTATCAAGAATATTGAAGTACAGGTGGGCCAGGTTGCTATGTCACTTAACAATCGTCCTCAAGGGACATTGCCTTCAGATACACAAACAAACCCAAAGGATAAAATCCCAAAGCAGCTGATGGCAGTTAATTTGAGAAACGGAAGAGATCTTGATGCTGAGCAGGAAAGAGATAGAGGCAATTTGCAGGCTAAGACACTCACTCCAGTACCCATTGAACTGGATGAGTCCACCGGGTTGACAGAAGTTACAGTCCAGCCAGTAGCTGAAAATAATAATGTGCAGTAGGGAACGGAGAAAGTACCTGAATCGGTAGAGCAGCCGGTTGTGGAATAGGTTATAGAGAAATAAAAGTCCCAAGTGATTGGGAAGAAGAGGCCTCTAGCCCATTCCCCCAAAGGTTGGCCAAACACCAAAAAGAGGAGCAATACAAGAGGTTCTTCGAGATGCTCAAACAAATCCAGGTAAACATTCCCTTAATTGATGCTTTGAAAGAATTGCCTGGGTATGCTAAGATGATGAAATATTTAATGTCGCGGAAATTTGATTTCCAAGACTTGGCCACCGTGACTCTTACACAAACATGTAGTGCAGTGGTCTCTAGACCCATTGCTGAGAAGCTACCATGCACTATAGGAAACTTTGCCTTTGCGAAGGCATTGTGTGATTTGGGGGCGAGCATAAATCTTATGCCCTTGGTGATTTATAAGAGCCTGGGCATCGGGGGAGCCAGGCCTACTTCCATGTTATTATAGCTTACTGACAGGACGGTTAAGCGTTCATTCGGTATATTGAATGATGTGCTCATCCAGGTGGGGAAGTTTGTGTTTCCCGCCGATTTTGTGATTTTGGACTGCAAGGTAGACGAGGAGATTCCTATTATCTTAGGAAGATCATTCCTAGCCACAGGGAGAGCATTGATTGATTGTGAGAGCGGGGAACTCAAGATGAGGCTGAATGATGAGGAGATCAGATTCAATGTACAAAAATCTATGAGGCGCCCTAGTGAGTTCGTGAATTGCTCTCTCATTGATGTAGTAGATGTGATAGTGGAGACAGTTGATATAGAATTGACAGCTGAAGATCCACTTCAGGCATGCTTGATGAACTTAGAAGAGGTAAACGGTGAAAGCCTGGTAGAGTGGGTACTATATTTGGAAGGTAAGGGGTTTTGGGATAGAGAGTTGGAGTTTTAACCTCTACACTTAGAAAGAAGAGAGACCCCTCCAGCAAAACCATCCATTGAGGAGCCACCAAAGTTGGAACTTAAGCCATTACCAGCTCATCTCGGGTATGAATTTCTAGGCCCTAACTCCACTTTACATGTTATTATCTCATTTGGTTTGCTAGATGTGCAGGCTCAAAAGCTATTACAGGTACTCAAGGAATGTAAAACTGCCATTGGTTGGACCATGGCAAGACATAAAGGGGGTCAGCCCCGCATACTGCATGCACAAAATTCTCCTGGAAGAGGGACACAAACCCTCCATAAAACGCAAAAGAAGGATGAACCCGAATATGAAGGATATGGTGAAAAAGAAAGTGATAAAGTTGCTAGATACGGGGTAGGTCCCAAGTAAGTTTTCTCACATTCTGTGTTGTACGTTGATTATTATGCCATGAGGACATGTCATGATATTAAGTGTAGGGTGGGAGATTTATCTTGTATTGTATGTTGTACATAGTAGATTTAGCTGTAAATTATATTAGCTGGCTTGGCCTGATGAGGGACACTTGGCGACGGGTTTCTTAAGGGTCTAAGTCGGAATAAAAATACAAAAAAATAAAAAACTTGAAAAATCCAAAAATATAAGTAGAGGGCTCTTCCTGATGACGGACTATCTGGACAAGTACTCTTGAGGGAAGTAGTCCATGTAGGAATTTTTATTTCTTTTATTTTCTTTTTCTAGGTAGTGTATCACCTCCCCCTTGGTTTTTCTTTTGACCACGGTTCTTTTCTAAGGGTTTTTATTGAATCGGGTTAGGTAGATTTTTCTTTTTTTAGGATTATATGGTAAAGGTTAACATGTAACCCCAAGTATGCACATTAGCAAAACTAAAATGAACTTGAGAGTGTATAATCTAAGCTTGACTGTAGATTCTAGGATATGCCTTAAATTGCACAATACAGCTTGCTTGAACATCGATAGGACTCTGCAGATGAACCTGATTCTAAATGAGTTGCATGTTAAGTGTGTGTGAGCTTTTACCTACATTATATGTTTTACATGATACCTAGAACTTGCCCTGTGTGTTTGTAAATCGAAATAGATGTTGTTTGGTTATAGAGATGATAGAGGCATTTCTTTGTGTAACCCCATAAATCAATAAACTGTGAATTCACCTGTACATAGAATCCTAGTTAACCCCTTTGAGCTTAAAACATATTCTTTGATAACCCTTGAATGTTCCTAAAAATCTATATCATATATTGTTTCACTTTATCTTCTAGAAGCACTTGTGTTGTAATGAATATGCAAAAGTCAAAGTGTGGGGTGAAGGGAAGTTGAAAAAGGGAAAATCAAGAATGAATGGTAGAAAAAATTGGTGAACTGGCAAAATACTGTAAATGCTACAAAGCAATGTAAAAAAAATTAATGTATATATGTAAAATAAAAAGGCCAGCAACACCAACAAAAACAGAAAATTGGGGATTAAAAGTGAATAAAAGTGAAGGAATGTTTAGGGGAGGCATAATGAAAAAGCCTAAAGGGAAGTTGTGAAAAAGAAAGAAAGTGCTTAGAGAGGTTAGTCACTATAACCAAAAGTATCCTACCCGTCCTATAGCCAACATTACAACCTTTAAAGAGCTCTTGATCTGTGATTGAATAACTCGATTAGTGGAGTATTACACTAGGGGCAAGCCTATAGTGTATCTGTATGCATATGAATGTTCTTTTTTGAGAGTGAGTGAATTTTTCCTATATCTATAAGTTCCATGTTCTGAATTGTTTATGTTTGGGAACTTCTCTCAATAAATTGTGTGAGGGCATGTAACTCAGGAAGAAAAAGGTAAATTTGCAAGTCTGTGATAATCACTAGAGTAAGCAATAATGTGCTGGCATTTGAGTTTACGATTGGGTAAGGATTGTGCATGTCTTGGGTTAATCATGAAAGATAGCTTTTGTGACATATTTTGGGGGAGACATTAATAAAATTGGCCTAAAGTATGATTAAGGTTGCTCGAGGACGAGCAAAGGTTTAAGTGTGGGGTATTGATAATAGGTAAATTTGACTATATTTATGCCGTAAATAATCACGCTTTATTGTTGTTTTGATATTGTTTATGATGACAAAATGCTTTTATTAGTGTTTTTGGTGTGTTATAGGTACACATGAGCTAATGAAGACTAAAGGAGCAGTTTTGGAGTCATAAGATGGTGAAAAGGTCAAGTGTGGAACAAAGTGGAAATTTGTGCTAAAAAAATGAAGGAAGAATCCGCGGCACTGTTCTACCGCGACCGCGGTAGAATCGCGGTAGAGAGGTCTCGCGGAACCTCTGAAGATTCAGAAAGGTTGTTTTACCGCGATCCAACCGCAAACGCGGTCAGACCGCGGTGAAAGCCAAAAAACTAAAGGATAAAATTGTCCACACATGATTTATGTAACCTAAACCCTATATTTAATATTAGGATTTTCCCAAGAGAGGCAAGTATTGTATTATTCATTACTTTTGCAAGCAAACTAGTAAGAGAGAACTCTCTCAACTTCTTTCTTTCTTTTACATTGAATCTATGATTATGAATTCAATTATCTATCTTGTTTCCTTGATTATGAGTAGCTAAATTTTTATCTAAGATTTTGATGGAACCTATTGAGTGATGAACTTTTGGGTTATATGCATAACTTGGTTGTGTCTATTTAGTGTGCATAACTTGAAAAAGAGTGCATATTTAGGTAAATTGTTGAACAACACCACACCTAGATTATTGGAGGAATCTATAATTGTAGGTGTAAAAGTGGGGTTAGGAATAACGAAACCTTGGGTGCAATCTAAAGTGAACCGTTCAAATTAAAGCTAGCTAGGGTAGCTCGGGAGAGTGCACGAGTATATTATTGTAGTTGCTTAGGGGAGAATTACGGTAAAAATAGTATTCATGATTGATAGAATAATATTGACAATTTGTATGAGCATAAACATAAGGGATTCCATCAATAGGGTCTTTCTCTTCATTACACAACATTCAATTCTTTCTTTCAAGTCTTTAGTTCTTGCAAAAGTTAGTTAGTAGAAATATTCCACAAAAATATATTCAAAAGTTTGGGAAGCTGCTTCAGAAGTGTTCTTGGGTTGTGGAAGTTGCAGTTGGTAGGTTAATTCCCTATGGGATCGACTCTGGACTTAATTGACCGGATTATATTGACTACGACCATTGTTTGGGCGTGAATCAGTGCGGAAGCGCAGAAGCGGTGAATCCCTCGCATAAGTAGATTAACTAGGCATAAAAGGGGAAATTTCGAGGGTTTGATCTCATTTTCACTTTGGGACTTTGAGAGCTCAGATTTGGGCGATAATTTGAAGGATTTTCAGAGGAAGCTATTGGGTAACGATTTTTAACTCATTTATGGTTATATCCCACTAATCTATAGTTGATTTTATCATTTAATTAGTGATTTGGGTTTGAGAAATTTGGGGAAAATATTGGAAAGTTCTTCAACCAAAATTTTGAGTTTTGATTAGGATTTGATATCGGATTTGGATAATTTTGGTACGAGTGAACTCGTGGTTGAGTGGGTGTTCATATTTTTGTGACTTTTACTCGATTTTGAGACGTTGTCTCGAGTTGATTTTTTTGGGGCGGTTTTCTAATTTCTTGTTTAAGTCATATTTATGGTATATAATTGCTTTTGGCTAGTTTTTAGTCCATTCGGAGTCGAAAAATTATGGAAAATGTATTCTTACTGATTGATTGAGCATGGTTCGAGGTAAGTGGCTAATTTATTACTAAAACCTTGATTTCATTAATTAGATTAGTTTCTTATAGTTATATTAATGGTATGTAATTTCTTTTGGCTAGATTTGGGCCATTCGGAATCGAAATCATGAAAAAAGCATTCTTACTAATTGATTGAGCCTAGTTAGAGGTAAGTGTCTTGCCTAACCTTGTGTGGGAAAAATCCTCTTAGGATTTGGTACCGTTGTGATACTTATGTGATATATGAGCGACGTGTACGCGAGGTGATGAGTGTGTACACGGGTTAATTATTGTAAAATTTGGTTTTTACTGAGTAATAACATGCTACTTCTTAATTGAGTTATACCAGCATGTGTAGTTATCTTGTTTAGCCTAATATCGTATGTTTATGTATTTTAAATGCTTATTTGAAATCTGTGCAACATACTTAGTTGATTTCCTATTTTTTCCATGATTTGTATCCGTCTTAACTATAGAATTCTTGCTGTTAATTGTTGTATTCAGTGGTGTCGAGTTGTGTGTTTACTTTTGGGACTACGAGACGGTACCTCGAGAGACTCACATGCACATTTACTTTTGGAACTACGTGGAGGTACCTCGGGAGACCCCCCCTGCACATTTACCTTTGAGACTACGAGGCGGTACCTCTGGGGATCTCCTTGCATATTTACTTTTGGGACACGAGACGATATCTCGGGAGATCCCTTGTTGTTTATCCCTATGCGTTGTGCTACTATTTTTCTGCGGTTTTCTCTTATGAAATTTTCGGTCTCTTATTAAATTACTATATTCTCCTCACTTATTTATTATATATCAGTAGGGCCTTGACCTGACCTCGTCACTACTCGACTGAGGTTAGGCTTGGCACCTACTAGGTACCGTTGTGGTGTACTTATGCGACCGTTGTGGTGTACTTATGCTACTCTTCTGCACATGTTTTATGTGCAAATCCAAATACTTCGTATCACGCTCGATATCAACGAGCAATGAGATTGTGGAGACTTCAAACCTCGGAGTCCCCCTCTATTCGCTCCTATGTCGTTTACCTTTCCGTACTTTCTATAGGGATGCTTAGTTTTTCTTCTATAGCTTGTGACTTATGACTACCGGGTTTTGGGAATATTATTCATACTTGAATGTTGGTTATTGTACATGCCGAACAATATTTTTATCAGTTATTTAATTAGTTGTTGCAGTTTAGTTGTTAAATTTTACTTTTATTTTCGTTATTCCGCAAATGTTAGGCTTACATAATCGTAAATACTAGGTGTCATCACGACATCTAACAAAGGAAGAAATTGAGTTGTGATTTGTTGAGTGCCTATTGGTTCTCAAAGTTTAGTTCTGGTAATTTCATTTCTTAAAGTTTGTTGAGTGTCTTTAGCTTCAAATTTATTTTTTGTGATTACAAAAATGCGAGCACTGTCTTTGACTTGTGTATATTTGAAGCACTTTGGTTCGCATTTGTTTTAGAGACAAAACTAAGAAATCCAAAAACTAACTTTTAAATTTCCGAAAATCTGAGCTTGAAAAACTTCATATTTGTTTTATGCAAAACAGACAGAGAAATTTTGAAAAAAAGTAAAAGAGAAATCAAAAGGGTAATTACGATGTCGTTCCTCAAACAAGTTTTGCTGATCTTCATGGTGCACCGCGTCACATCTGATTACCTCTTAATTTCCCGACAGTACAAATTCAAAATGAAGTAAGCAACGGTTATTAACTTCCCCCTTCACTCCCGCCCCTTCTATTATTCATCCTCAAAACTCCATTCGACATTTGTTTCCTTCAACTATATTTTCCATAACCCTCAACAATTGAGACTTCTCCAGAAGATTTTCGCTGTGGCGCCGCTTGGTCTAGGCCAAGCGTCGTCGCAAAATTCAAAAGATGGACTATCCAACAGCCATTGTGCCTTACCATGACCCTTTTGATGATTCTTGTTCTATTGGCCAAATTTCACTTTTTGATGAAAATCCAACCATTGGCCTCCCAAAATCATCGTGGAATCAAGAACCCTTAACATTTGATCCAGCAATTTTGAAGTCTGATAATGATTTCGATGGTGATTTTGGCATTTATGATCCATTCGATGATCCCATTTTGCTAGACATTCCATATGAATGTAACGATTATTTGGTTGAAAATAGTACTAATACTGAGTCAGGCGTTTTCGGGACTAATTACTGTAGCATTTCACAAGATGGGGTGTTTGAAAATAAAAGTCACGTCTCAGTTTGGCCAGCGTCATCATCTACATCTATGTGTACAAATAATTGCCAAATACTGAGAGAAATTACACATTCTAAGGGTGAGTGTATATAAAATTCATTGTTTTAAATAAGCAAAGTAATTTAGCAATTTTTGGTTTTTTTTATTTTTTATTACTGGTTTGGTATTTTCACAGGTTTGCAGATATCTAAGCTTGATATTTATGGAACACTAGGAAGGATTAGTCATGCAGTTCTTGAGAAATACACTACAAATTTTTCTTCTCAAAGCCATGAGTCCTCCCAAATATTTGAGTATGGAATTAGTTTCTTTTATTACTCTTCTATTGTCCCCTCTTTTGCTTTAGTTTATAATGTCCTAAGCCATTTTATCCTCTTTACCTTTATATCTTTTTTGAGCCGAGGTCTACTTGAAACAGCCTCTCCACTTTCTCATCGTCGGTGTAACGACTACGTACACACTACTTTTACCAGACCCCACATGTGAGATTTCACTGGGTTTGTTGTTGTTGCTCTAGTTTATAATGAACTTTTACTACTTGTTTGACGAAATTAACTTTAGTTTTTATCTGATGTTTTAACAGCTTTAGCAAGGATAGTACAAGTAGTGTGAAGCAATTTTTAGTTCAATATTTTGAGGCTTGTAAGAGTGAAGGTTACATTTTGCTACAAGATCCACTCTGGGATTTCTATGAAGCATTAGGTGTTGGATCTGATGATGGCGATAGTCTTGACATCGATAGTCTACTTCAGTTATCTCCAACAACTTCGCGTTAGTAACTTCTTCAATCAGTTCTTTAATATGAAAAAGTATAAAAGAAATTACTATACTTTATTATTAGGTTTAAGTTAACATTGTGAATGATACCCTATTTGAATATGTTTTAAATGATAAATATTTATCAACAGGTGATTGCCAAATGAACCAGCAAGAGATAAAAAATGAAGGCGATGTGAACTGCAATGATAAGAGATATGAAAAGATCCCCCTTTCAGCACAGGTTTGTAATATGTTACATACGGAGAGCTTATTGATGTGCATCTTAAACAGGACTTGCATGTTACTATTAGTATTTATGTAGAGATTTTGTCCTCTTTAGCATTGTAGTATTTTGCATTCTGATCGCTTTTTCTCTTTAATAGAGCAGAGGGAAAGAACTGGAAAGTTGAGATTGAAAGACTTTGCGGGATATCTTCATCTTCCGATTGAGATAGCAGCTAAGAAACTGAACATATGTCCTACTGTCATGAAAAAAGTTTGTCGAAGGGATGGCTTGTTAAGATGGCCCTATCGAAAGGTCTCTTTCTTTTACCCTTTCACCACCACGCCTTATTTTTTAGTACTACGATAAGCTGAGGTTATTCGTATTTTCTTGGAAATTATTGCAGATTAAAAGCATTAGGAGGAAGATATTGAAGAGAGAAAAGAGTTTAGGCTCTAATGATGTTGAAGAAAGGACGAGCGCAAAGGCAGACATAGCAAAGTTGGAAGAAGAACTTGCCAAAATTTTTGAAGCATTTGTTAGCTGATAGGTTATCTTATGAGTTACTGTATTAGTGATGTTCAACCGATTTTGCTTGGAAGATTAGCTATTCATTAAATCTATACTGTATTTATACTTGAGGCGGATTTAAATGTACAAAATGAGCTCTATTATGTATATACAGTACATACAAAGGAGTTTCATCCTTCTTCCTTTCCAGATTATTTTATATGTTAAAGTTTGTCTTGTATCATAAGGAATGGGTGCAGTTTATTTTCTCCGCGTTTCCAAGAGTCTTAGAGTATATTTCATTGGTTGTTCTATGCATGATTTCTGTTTGTACTCATACCAACTCCATAGCTAGTTAAAGGACAAAAGTTTTGCTGTTGTATTCTCATTCAATAGAGAGAATAATGCCATGTTCTGGAATTATTTAATTCTTGTCTTGAGTGTTGTTTTGTACTATCATTTTGTTGAGTCTTTGCTCACAAGAATAAGTAGAGCCGGCCTGTTCGCTAAGTGACCCTTCGTAAACATCAAAATGGAGGATATTTCTCTAAGTAGACAATTGAAAACCATAGTACGTTTTCATCGTTCACAACTAGAAATTCCACTTCACCTAGAGATATCCGTGTTCGAGTTCATTAACTTTTTTTGACAAGAGGTTTGATCAGTGGTGGATATATATGATGCTATTACGGCTAATCAAGAAATACTACTGTTCCATCTTCAAGAAGAAGAAAAAGAAAAAGAAGATGGCGAATTTTGAGAAAGTAGTTGGTGTAAAGAAAGTGAGGCAAAAAGATCCAGATGGATGGGATTTGACAATGCCACTCCCAGGGGACATAATAGAAGGCATTGGTGAATTAGCTGCTGATGATGATTCATTTGTTCAGACCAAGACATGGTCAGAGTTAGCTTTATTTCTTGGTAAAATTGTTGGACATTTCATTTGGTTGAAAGTTAGAAGGGGAGAGAGTAGACTTAAACTCAGGGGATATGTCTTAGTTGAACGACGATCCAATCTGCAGAAAAGGTTTGTGGTTAGAGCAGCATCTGATGAAAGACATCTTGCTGTTATAGCAGAATTAACTTTGGGACGTTGCACTGAACTCCAAGGTACAAATCTTTTTTTGTTTTTGCATAATTTTTACACCATCAATGTATATAATTCTCTGGCAGGAACATTGTACATAAAATGTTTAAGAACAAATTTTTTTTGATGATGCAGAAATGAGCAGAAGAATGATAAATTCGGGCGCACGGGGATATAACCAAATGGGATTACAATATGACTGGAAGATGAAGGTGGGAACCTATCTACCCGATTCTCGTTCCACAATTGTTAGCTCCATACTTTTCATGCCTTTAACAAGAGAGTATAGAGTAGAAGCCACAATAGTTCGAACCATGGCCTGGTTTTCAGCAGCAGTATCTTCAGGAATCCCCCTTGTATTCGTTAACATTCAAACCGAGCAAATAAGCAGTTTGGTATTACTCTCTACCTTTTCTGATCATAAGGTTAACTTACATATGCACTGACAGTATAAAGAATTTTTACATTTTTAACCTGTTGTAGCAGGTAACGTGCCTTATTCAGGTTACTAACCAGTACCTGTCAGTATAAAGTCGATTGATTGTACTAACTTAAAGTTTCATTATGAACTAATAATTTTTCCTCTTCATGCTTTTTATGCGAAGGAGAGGAGAAACAACATCGGGAAAGATCTAACTTGGGGCAGGCAACTAGACGGCTATGTTGGTAACCAATCCGCGCAAGGAGTAAGGCTATGGTATCTACCAGGAATTGAAGAGGTTCCACTTGAACTAACACCTGAACCAGGAGAAACCAGATTTGGAATTGACATTAAACGGACAGATGAAGTAACAGTCATCGCCTTTTCATTTCTGTAAACAGCAAAGTAAATAACGTTACTACGAAATGTTTCAGTTAAATTTCTTAACATTTTAATTTTTGAAATTTTTTTTCAGGGATTTGTCAGTATATACTCAGTAACAAAGGGGACAGCTGCAGAACGAGCCGGTTTAGTGCATTTATTTGAGCAAGCAAACAAAAGCGAGCAACTTCTTGTGATTTCAAGGCTAGAAGGAAAAAGTCTTTTGCCTTCTACTGTTAGCCCAGAAGGTCTAATATACTGCTGTGATCATAGTGATATTAAGGAAACTCTCAATTTAGCAATGGAAAGAAGTGATAGTATTAGACTGCATGTCATGTCTTGGCCTACTCAAAATACCACACGGTCGTTTGGTGCTGCAGTTCTTATGCCTCCAAATTGATGCCATCAATAGTTCAACATCATACAACAATACACCAACTACGACTCAATTCCAGGCAAGTTGAGATCCGCTATATGAAGTTTCACTGTACATGTCACTCCATTTAAACTTATCTCAGTCAGCAGTTCAACGCCATGTATAGAAATAATGCCTATCTATAGAAATTTTGTCAACTAACGGAAAGAAGTGAAAGCATTAGGCATATCATGCATGTATAGCGAAACATTCTTGTCCGCAAAAATTAGACCTGCATCAAAAACTGCTTAGAATTTGCTGAAAAACAAACAGATGAGAATCCACATTAGAATAGTATGTATAGCAGGTCAGTCTTGAATTGAAAGTTTGTCTATTATGATATTGAAAACAGCATATATGAGTGTTAGTGTCTGAGTCCTTTTAAGAGCACTAAGTACACAAGAGTGCTTGCAAAAGCATGAATAGCAGAAGAATATTTCCTTTTTGCAGCCTTTTCCTTTTCAGAACTAACATCAATGCATGCGTAGTTTCCCATTTAGCTATACACTGCTAGCTAACTTTCATTCTTTCATCTAGTTAGTCATATATGTATTTAAGACGATGGTCTGTCGACTATCGATCGAACACATTGTTCAGACAGTAACTTCACTTAAATCATCTCTTTATAACTAATTGTTCCATCTTATCTTCAATCTTGTAAATTGACTCATTACTCATTTGAGAAAAGAATGTTTAATTGACAGAACTAGATCTGTTAAATTTTTGAAAAGTTTGAGATAGACTCAAGAAAAGACTTCATTTTTTTCTTTTCTTTTCTTTTGGCGCCTCTAGCAACAGAAACATATGACATTACAACTTTAGAAGCATGCGCCTTCAAAAGAAGAGAACATCATTTCAGAAACAACATTGATAATTTTCCCTATTTAACCACTATAAATACAATGCAGTATGTAATTTTGATATTCATTAATGCATGCAATGGCGCTCTCACTATCCATTTTCCTTCACTTCTCATTTTTTCTCTTCTTGTCATCAACATCTGTAGTCATCACCTTAGCTTCCTTCCCTGGCAGTTCATCATCAGCCTTATGGTTTACGTACCAGTCTCCTCCTCCTCCTCCCAACCACTACACATACCCATCCCCACCTCCAACCCTACAGTCACATCACAAGCATAAATGCCCACCTCCACCGCCTCTATATTTCTATAAATCACCTCCACCGCCATCACCCATTTACAGGTACAGGTCACCACCACCTCCATCGCATGTTTACACCTACAAGTCACCACCGCCACCATCACCTGTTTACATATATAAGTCCCCTCCACCACCACCACCTCATGTTTACAAGTACGGGTCACCACCACCACCGTCGCCCATTTACATATATAAGTCACCTCCACCACCACCCCCTCCTGTTTACACATACAAGTCACCACCACCACCACCATCATCGCCAACTTACATGCATAAGGCACCTCCACCACCGCTGCCTGTTTACAAGTACAAGTCACCACCACCACCTCCACCTTACTATAATTATGTTTCGCCTCCACCACCACACAAACATCACCATCGCCATCGTCATCATCACCACCATAAGCGAAAATGGTCACCATATCCGTACATCTATTACAAGTCACCACCACCGCAACCAAAACATTAACTTGCCTCCGGTTTACCGTTTTGTTCCTCCGCCACCTGTTCTCACTGGTTTGTATTGTGGTTTGTAGTGCCACAGAAAGAAAGAAAAAAAAAGGAGAATCGTGATGATGTTCCTTTAGGTAATACGTACTTCTATTTGTGGTTTTTGACAATGTTGTAACCTAAATAAAAAGGACTGGTTTGTTATGTAATCCAAATACAGTTGTTGTAGCAAGGCTTTGAGTTGATTGGGTACTTGAATAGTAAGATTATCCACATGAATTAAAGACTAAATAGCTTCATGTGTAAAGTCTATATTTGAACTCTAGGATTTCTCGTTTGAACACCTTGACTAAATGGTTACTAATAAATACTTGTGATAGTGCATTTTATTTCCTAATATGAATTTAATTTAATATTTTTTATAACCACGTTATCCATTCATTCACATTTTGTTCGCACATGTATACTCAAGGTCTAGGGATTTAATTAGTCACCCGCGCAGAGCTTTGCAAATCCACCAGATTTTAAGATCCAACATTTCTTCCATTCAGACGACGTCGTTGCACGACAAAGCTCATACATGCAAATCATTGACCCATTTTAAATCCACCCAAAAAATCAAAACTTTAACAACAAATCTTATTAATCAACTCTTAAATCAACCATGCGGTTTAGACATAGTATTATATTTTATTCTTTATGGAACAATTATTTATTTAATTTATTTAATTCAATAACGTACTATTTTAAATAGATCATTTGTTACATGCGTGACCTTTTAGTTATGTAGTAGATAATTTAGTGTGTGGAGTCTTAGTTCATGCACAGAAGATTAATTGTTGGTTCTCATAATTAATAAACTATCACAATCAAAGATATTGTTGGACAAAATATCTTGACGACTATAGCACAAGATTATCGTATAATTTGTCTTGATTATAGGAGTAGTTTTATCCCAACTTCTTGTGCTAGTATACTCAGTGTATATTGAACGAACCAAGTAGAGAAAACATGTTTTGTACTGGATATATAAAATATTTTCTCTAATTCATTAAATGAGCTTATATTCTTAATCTTGATATAATTGTTATGATCAATGTAATTTGTTTATTGTTTTGATTTATCAAAAGGTACGACTATATTTATAGTTAGTATATGCCTAATAGATTGGACAATAACGAATAATATTTGTAAATAATAATTAGTTGATAGAATCCATGACTCGGTTTTGGGTTTGATGATACCCTTTTATGTAAGCTTATAAGTTTTCATGTGAAAATCCAGCCGGTGAATTTTGTATCCGACATATGAAATAGTTTAAGCGGAATTATAAATAATTTAATTAGTTAATAATGATTTAATTTAATTAACTGGTAGTTGAAATCTTAACATGGGAAGTTAAAATAAGTGTTAATGAATTTTTGAAATTCATTTTGAGGAGTTCAATTGCAGTTTTTTAGTGAAATAAATTACAATTAATTTTAGTAAGAATTAATTCATGCTAATTTTGAACTAATAATATAATTAGTCACCTCTTATTATTTATGTGGACCATATAGTTTGGGAGAAAAGTTATCCTTTTGAGCTAGAGTAGAATTCTACTTGCATAGTCCTACACATTTTTTAGCCCCTATTGTGGCTTAATTTCGGGTCTATTAAAAGAAAACTAGTTTCACCTAATAACTTACCTTTCAGTTGTATTGTTCTTGCCCACTCAATAGCAAAATCGTCTAAGGTTTTACTAGGTAAATAGCAGAAGACGGTAGGTCTGCAGCCTGGATTCTTGCTGCTTGAAAGGATTGTGCAACTACTTCAAGAAGTTAATGCTTCTAATCTTGTTATTATTACGTTGTCCAGTTCACATATATTTGATGTCCGACTTGTATGCTTGCTTCCATTGCGCGTGGTCTAACATCATTGACCCAATCAAATGAACCTCAAGAAACTCAACCAAAAAAAAAAAAGTTTCAACTCCAGCACTAGACGTGCAAATTAGCATAAAATTAAAGAATCTTGAACTAAATCTTAAGCAAAAAACAAAGTGGGTCAAAGTAACACTGTGGAAAAAATAAATGGCAGTGGTCGATGGCGGGTTATAGTTTCGATGAAGATATATAGAAAAGAGATTTATAAATACAATTATACATGTGCATATTTACATATATAGAGAGAGAAATGAAGTATTGTAGAGATTTTTAAAGAGAGAAAGTTGCTTGCAGTGGATAAAGAGAGGAAAAATGGTTGCAATAAACTGAATGCACGACACTTGGAGACACCGCAAGTATTTTTTAGGAGGAATGGGGAGGTGGGAGTTTGGTAGGGAAGAGGACAGAGGTGGGAGGTGGGAGGTGGGGAAAAAGAGAAGGAAATTAGAAAGATATCTTTTTCCTTTTATATTTTTGGTCTCATTTATATTTTATTTTGATTCTCATATTTTTCTTAATAATAACAATGTTATTCATGTGCCTTTGTAGTGTAATATGTATACAACTTAGTTATGCCAGTTGCATCGCTTCCACATAGGCATAATCAACGCTCAAATATGTTTGTTAATATTTATTGCATCATGTTGGAATGTTTCGGGAAGCCATTACGCCTAAATTAAGCTAAGATAAATTTTTTTTGATTTGCACCGGGTGTTCGAGTCTCTAAGAGTCCCGACTAATCCTGGGGGTGCACATGCCCTCGGCAAGGAGTTTCTCGTAAGTGCACCACGGTTAATTCAGGTTTTACCCAGTCCGATGGCCCTCAGAAATTGTTTGCACCCAGTGAGTTTCGAACTTCAGACCTTGAAAGGGAGCAAACCCCATGGCTCAAGTTAATTGCCACCAGGTCAACCCCTGTATTTAGGGATTGTAAAACAAAGTTACTCATGCAAAACCTGGCAGTTAACGCTAACATATGCCAGATTGATCGAGGGCGGATTTATCTTAGCCCAAGCGGTGTCACGTGACACCGCTTCGTCAAAAATATTTACTAATTATTTATATATAATTCAAATAAAAAAATAAAAAAACGGTAATATCAAATAAGTAAAACCACTTATCACAAAGAGGTGTCTAGTTTATCTAATAAAAGCCTGAAGATTTCTTAGCATGGCCTTGAGTTCGAACCTTTGTAGCCTCATCTTTTGTTTTAATACTTTTGTATTACATGACTAGCACAATATATTTTATAAATTGAAGGATGTTCATTGTAAGTTGTGTTATTCTTTTTCTTGATTGTTTTTTTTAATACGATATTATTATAATAATTTTTTTATTTGTTCATGCCTAAAATGGTGACACCGCTTACAAAAATTTCTGTGTACGCCACTGATATTGATGATTGGTCTAATCGACTCGGCTATGTCTTTCATTGTTGTTTAATCGATTTGTAGCATGGAACTTAATTACTATTCCAGTTGTCCCACTTTCTACGACACGATTGATAGTACGTGGGTTAAATTATCTAATTTTTTTAAGTGAATTCGAGCATAGAATCTTTAAATTTTCAAAAAAAAACAAAAATTGTATAATAACTAACTAAAAGTAGTATAAGTCATATTAAATAAGAATAAAATATTTAAAAGTAATATAAAAATTGCAGTAAAAAAAAAACTTTTTTGACTCTCCAAATAGTAATTGTGTCACATAAGGTGGGACAGAATTTCGTTTGTTGTTCAATTTTATGATACTGTCATTCTACCTATCTCATTCTATTGTTTATAAAATTTGTCGGATTTACAAAAATTGTCTCTGTTGTTACGGACACGAAAAGCAAACATTCTCGAATTCAAATGCTTTTGTGATCGAATTCAAGTAATCCTATTAGTGCAAATTCTTTAA
The DNA here is from genome assembly GCA_032618575.1 of Nicotiana noctiflora. Lineage (NCBI taxonomy): Eukaryota > Viridiplantae > Streptophyta > Magnoliopsida > Solanales > Solanaceae > Nicotiana > Nicotiana noctiflora. Next base: position 51,156 of record JASVEL010013570.1, read on the forward strand.
TCTATCTCTGCAGCACATATTTTCCAGTTGGACTTATTTTTGTTTTCTATATGGACCAAACAAAAGGTCTAATTGGGCTTCAACTTTATTTCTACGTAGACCTCCAACAAACACAAGAATACGATACTTGTCCTGAAACTGATGCACATAGCCATCAAATGGCATATATTAAAGGGAAATTTTTGTATATATACCATGTATGAAATTATATTATCAAATATTATTATAATTTGCATATTACTATTCATTTTAATAGTATTTTTTCATAATATATATAATGTATTAAATAAGAAATTATTGTAGCTTTATGATTCTTTATTTTGCCGCGCTAAAAATGGAAATTAAATATTTTCTAGATCTTCCCCAATGCAAATCACACACAATAATAACTATCGTCGACTTCGTTACAAAATTTTGTACTCTATTTTTGTGATACACTATGTTTCAACATTTTCTCTGATTTCACAAAACAAAATCGACAATATCTTCTACAATTCTTCTACAACAAACGCAATTATGTCCAAATTTCAGTAATACAAAGCAAAGGAAAAGAGAGCAGTAATTCCACCATTGATAGCCTTTAAAAGGCTTTGAAGCTTGGAATTGAAATTTGGGTTTTCAAAAATCATTATTTGTTTGGATTGGGTGTTGTTGCAAATAATTGTAAATATGGTTAGGAGTTTATATCTCATTTTGAGGGGTTTGGGTGAAGATTAGACTTGATTTTGACTGAATTTTGGATTGAAATACGACATACATTATATTGCAGAAGTTATAGATAAATTATTGAAAAATTGTATACTGTTATTTATTTATTTTTCTTTTATTCATTTACCTATTGTATGAAAGTTGAACAATATTGTATAAAAATTATATTTAAGCGGGTGATTTAGTGCTATTTTGGACAAAAAATATGTATCAAAAATGTGAAACTTACATTTCAGGGGAAACATGTCAAGTCCAAATATGTACCAAATTTGTAGAAATTTTGTAGATAAATTGTAGGTTATTTGTGTTTTGATTGTAGATGCTTTATTTTCTATTTTTACAATTAAAAAATGACTAAAACTTCTACAAAAAATTATGTAAAACTCTCAATTATGCTACAATGGAATGTGAATTGAGATATAAAAATTCAATGTACCCAGTTTGTAGATATTTTTTAGATAAATTGTAGATTATTTGTATTCTGACTGTAGATGCTTTATTTTCTGTTTTCACAAATCAAAAATGATTAAAACTTCTACAAATCCTGCAAAAAATGTAATTATGTCGAAAATCTCAATTATGCTACAATTGAATGGGAATTGTGATATTAAAATTCAATGTACCCAGTTTGTAAATATTTTATCGATAAATTGTATATAATTTGTATCCTAATTGTAGATGCTTTGTTTTCTGTTTTCACAAATCAAAAACTTCTACAAATTTTCTGCAAAACATATAATTATGTCAAAAATTCCGATTATGCTACAATTATGTGATTCTCCTATATGCTCTTGTTACTCGTTACGAAACTGCTATATTAAATATGGAATCCAAAAAAATGATGAAGGGATAGATCTTCCTAAGAAATTTTGTAGATAATTTGTAGAAACATTGAAATTCTATATTTTAATATTAAATTTTCAAATGATATGTGGTTTTATTGTAGATTAAATGTAGAAAACAAGCCATTGTGAGTTATTTTGACTAATTCCTCACATTCAATCTTTTATACAAAGTCACGCCTCTTTAAATACAATACAACCATACTTCTTGAATTTAAAGGTATAGCAATATATATAAAGTAAAAAAATCTTCTCCTCTGCATAAGTTAGCTCCAAAACAGACGAAGAGGAATAACAAGATCCCATAAAAACTTTTAGCACAAAAACACAAAGCTCAAAAATAAATAAACAACAATCTATAATTTTTCTACAATATGATATATGTCATGTCTTCTTCTTTTATCTTCTTTTTCTTCGAGTTTCAATCTTAAATTTAGCTAATACCAAGTCTAATCGTCACCAAAATCCCTCAAAATTGAGATATAAGTTCCAAATCATATTCCAATTATTTACAACAACATCCAATCCAAACAAATAATAATTTTTGAAAACCCAAATTAAAATTCAAAGCTTCAAAACTTTTTAATGGTTGTCAATGGTGGAATTGTTGCTCTCTTTTCCTTTCCGCTTATATTGTTGAAATTTGGAATTACGAGATAGAGAGACACGTAAACGAATTCTCAATTCTTTACAATAATATTTAATCCAAACAAACAATGTCTTTTGAAAACCCAAATTCGAATTCAAAACCTTGGCTATGGAAAAAATAATGGGATTTTGATACAGAAATCGTGGGTGTGGGAGGGAAGCATGAGTGAATGTATTGGAATTGGAGAGAGAAACGTGGGAGGAGTGGTACTAGAAGGAATATACGGCACCATTAAATTAGAAGTGTAATTAATGCCCTTAAAGCCCACAAATGGTATATAATTAGTAATTATATATACTAAATATAATTATATCAATTGAGGGTAATATAGTTTTCTATATGGCATCGGAATGTAAAATAGCCTATATTTAAAAGGGCAACCCGGTTACTAAATTTCTATTATGCGCGGGTTTCGGGAAAGGACCGAACCACAAGGGTTTAACTTTGTATTTTTACATGCAAAAAATTATTTTCACGGCTCGAACCCATGACTTCATGATTTGCTGACACCAACTTTACCATATTATTTGATGAGATTATGGAAACAGTCGCCAGAGTAAATTACAGCCTAAATTAGGACTTGACATTAGCCTTGTTCGTGACTTAGCAATATCACTTTCTCTTGGATTAATGAAGGAAAGCTAGTAGCCTCGCCATGTTCGTCAACATTTTTTGTAGGCCTTGCTTTTGTTGCCAAGGCTGATATCTCTTTTGAGTTTTGACCATTCAATGGATGCAACACCTCAATATGTAAATTATCCCTATTTTACTTGTACTCTTTTCGAACAAATTTACTCCTCAAGTCCAAGTTTTTTTTTTTTTTGTTGTTGTTTTCCTAGACGCAATATGATCTAGTTCTACTCATAAAGAAAAAATTGATTAATTTTGATTGGTACCAACTAAAGTTGATCGATTTTTTTATTTTTTTTTTATTTATTTTTTTTTACGAAATTGACCAACTTTGATCGGTTTTCCTTGGGGGAAAATGCGAAAAACTATTTTTGAGTCCCGTGAAATTTATTTTTCAAGAAATCGATCAACTTTGATTGGTAAATTCATGCAGTCATTTTTAGAAATCGACCAACTTTAGTCGTTAATTTTATTTTTTAACAAAATCGACCAACTTTGGTTGGTTATTTTCGTACGAAAATATAATTAAAGAGTATAAATTTTAAAAAAAAAGACAGTTTAATAGAAAATGCTCCAATGGTCTAATGGTAGAATAGTATCATGTCACGGTATATACCCCGGTTCAATTTCTAGATGGTGAATCTTTTGATTACATAATTAAAATACCGACCAACTTTGCTTGGTTTTTGACGGATTTCTAGTAGCAACTCCGGATTCCATGCACAATACTAAGTGCATCAAGGTGCTTTTTTTTTTTGTTATTTTCCTATACTCTCACCGGTAAGGGTGTTCATAAAAATTCGAAAATCTGAACCAAACCGAAGACCAAACCAAACCGACCAAGAAACGGATACTTTTTTGTTTGGTTTGGTTTTGAAATTTAAAAATCGATCAAACTTGGTTTGGTTTTGATTTTAATTAAAAAAACCCGAACCTAACCGAATATAGGAGTAGTTATTTTAAATTTATTATTATACACATATATATATATATATATATATATATATATATATATATATATATGTGTGTGTGTGTGTGTGTGTGTGTGTGTATGTATGTATACACAAAGTTTTAAAATTTTTATAGCAAATATTAATCGTTGCACTTTTAGTACAGTTCTTTACCTTTACATTCTAGTTTAATTAGTAGTTTTCTTTTGTTAAGTGTAAGAATCTATTTCATATTAAAGATAATATATTTTTAATTGAGTCCTTAAATTATTCATCACTATTTGATTCAATTAACATTAATATAGCTTGGTAAATAATAGATTTGTCAAAGGGCAATTGCTTTGATAGTGTTACATTGAAAATGTGGTCGCCGAAATGTGTATTTGGTAGTGTATGTCTTATATTTAAGAAAAAACCGGTAAATAACCACACAAAAAAAACTGAAAAACCGACATAAACCGAATCGAGAAAAAACTGACTTAATTAGTTTAGTTTGGTTCTAATATTAGAAAAATCGACTTGCTTGATTTGATTTCTTTTTAGGGAAAAATCGATTCAAACCGAACCATAAACACCCCTACTCACCGGCAATTCTTGCTGTTTCTACACTTGTTATACATTTTCCAGATTATGTGTACATTTCCCCCAAAATCTTACTATATTCTTAGTAACTTTTTCTTGATTTGGTGTACCTATCTTTTCTAATCATCATTAGATTGTGTAAATGGTTTTCTATAATCTTAACTTCCCGAAAAGTTAGTTACATGCAATCATTAGATTTTAGATAGAATCATACCAGAACTACTTTTTTTTTAAAAATCTACTAAAAGAATGGGATAAAAAGAAGAAAGTGACATTTAGACTTTTACCATCTCTCCACCAGGGACTTTTGGGAGAAAAAAAATTTCGCACACTATGGTGTTATCAACGTAATAAATGAATTTTATATCATTAAAATCAAGTATGCTCGATTTTAATAGGCTCGAGGAATCACTTCAAGAATTAGTCCGAAGTGGGTTCGAGGTTGATGGCAGAGTTTGAAGACCGGAGATTAAGGTGACCGATGAATATCGAGACCGCACGTAACCGGCCTCAAGATAATGCCATTGTGGTCCTGCAATAGAATTTGTAAGATTTCTGCCACGTCCCCAAATCGCGACGTAAATCTCGATATTGATTTATACGAATCCGTATTAGATGGTTAGACAACTGTCCTAATAAGATTCTTTAATGTAAATAGAAATGTATCTTATTTAGGGTTCCCCTGTTATATAAAAAGGGACCCCGATCATTGATAAAAGACATTCAATCATTGGCAAGAATATACTCTCTTACATTTTCACTCCTTGTTAATCAGAATTGTCCTTTAGCTTTATTATTCTTGCTTTACTGTTCTTGATTCATCTCGAAGTTGCTTTGGCTCGAGGTCGAGACTGACCTACATTCTGGTTTGATTTTACTTATTTCTTTTATTTATACTTCAGATTTTTTGGTTATTAATTAGTATTAAACTAAATTACGTATCTTTAACCATAAATCAAACTTAAATTATTACTCGTATTTTCAAGGTAGACATTACTTAATTTTACATAAGTCTATTATCACATAAGTAGTTATTAATACTCATGCTCCCTAAACTTTTATATTTAACCATTAAATTAATATAGTTTAGTGTAAATACTGTCACGATCCGGATTTTCCCCCAACATCGGGATCGTGATGGCGCCTACTCGTGGTAGCTAGGCAAGTCACTTTATTCATACTATCCTTTTTTTAGCAATATTTCATATTCAATTCAACAACCAAAACCATAACCTTAAATAAACAAGTGCGGAAAACTTTATAAAAATAGCAATAAGCAGTTTCAAGGTAAAATAATACTGAAATCCTCTACCCAAGACGTGGAGTCACCAACTCACGAACTAATACATGAATACTACACATAAAGGTCTGAAAGAAATATAACATAATCTGTTTGTCTCAAAAACAAGGAGACTACAGCTAATAACATAATTAAAAGGAAGAGACGTCGGGCCTGCGGACGCCTGCAAACTACCTCGGTCTCAATACGATCAACTCCCACGCAAAAGTTCTACTGCAACTGCTCCTGATCGAAACCCAGACCTGTGCAAAAACACAGAAGTGCAGTATCAGCACAATCCAACCCCATGTGCTGGTAAGTGCCTGGCCTATCCCGGCGAAGTAGTGACAAGCCTAGGACCGGACACCCACGTAAACCTGTGCAGTTCTATATATATGTACACCACAATAACAAGAAATACCAAGTAAAAAATTCAACAAGAAGTATCATAAAAGGGGAAACACAACAATTAGCAACAACTATTAAATCAATAATATATATATATATATATATATATATATATATATATATATATATATATATATATATATATATATATATATATATATATATATATATATATATATATATATATATATATATATATATATATATATATATATATATATATATATATATATATATATATATATATATATATATATATATATATATATATATATATATATATATATATATATATATATATATATATATATATATATATATATATATATATATATATATATATATATATATATATATATATATATATATATATATATATATATATATATATATATATATATATATATATATATATATATATATATATATATATATATATATATATATATATATATATATATATATATATATATATATATATATATATATATATATATATATATATATATATATATATATATATATATATATATATATATATATATATATATATATATATATATATATATATATATATATATATATATATATATATATATATATATATATATATATATATATATATATATATATATATATATATATATATATATATATATATATATATATATATATATATATATATATATATATATATATATATATATATATATATATATATATATATATATATATATATATATATATATATATATATATATATATATATATATATATATATATATATATATATATATATATATATATATATATATATATATATATATATATATATATATATATATATATATATATATATATATATATATATATATATATATATATATATATATATATATATATATATATATATATATATATATATATATATATATATATATATATATATATATATATATATATATATATATATATATATATATATATATATATATATATATATATATATACAAAATAACGAGAAGTAATTAAGTAACAACTCAACAAGGAATATCTCAGAAGAACTCAACAATTAACAACAGTTAATAAGTCCACGAGGAAAACAAAGTATAATGGAAAACAGGTAATATCAAGTCAAGGAATGGCAAATAGTTGCACGGTATCACCCTTCGTGTTTTTACTTTTATCCTCACCAAAAAAATAAATAAAGTGCACGGCATCACCCTTCGCGCTTTTACTCTCATCCTCACATACATGGTACGGCATGATCCTTCGTACATGGTTCAATAATAAGGCACGACATGATCATTCGTGTATAATCAATAACATGACACGGCATTAACCTGCAACGACCCGGCCCGTCGTTACGGGAATTTACCACCTCGTTATGTTACAATTATATGTTTTATGCTTTTATATCAGTGTTAGAGCCTATCGGGTGAGTTAGGAGTGAATTGAATTGAAAATGAAGCAAATAGCATGTTTGAAGGAAGTTTGAATATGGAAAGTCAACCTAGAGTTGACTATCGAGTTAGAGTGCTCGGAATCAGATTCTGATGATTCGACTAGTTTCGAGGGATCATTTATGACTTAGGAGAGCAATCGGAATTGAATTTGGAGATCCGGTGTAGTTTTAGGCTTGAATTGGCGAAGGTTGAATTTTGGCGAAATCCGAACGGTAGGTGAGATTTTGATCCAGGGGTCGGAATGGAATTCCGACAATTCATGTAGCTTCGTTATGTGATTTTGGATATGTCTGCAAATTTTCAGGTCATTCGAACGTCGTTTGGTCGGATTTTTGATGGAATGAGCAATTCGGAAATTTTGAAGAAACTTAGGCTTGAATCCGTGTGTAATTGGTGATTTTGATGTTTAGGATGGTGTTTTTATGATTCGAACAAGTTCGTATCGTGTTTTGGAGTATGTTGGTGGTTTTCGTTGGGGTCCCGGGGGCCTCGGGGTGAATCCGGACCATCATCCGGGCATTTTGAACTTGGCAAAATCTGCTGTAAATTGCAGATCACTGTGCAGAAGGCTAAGCCTTCGCGTTCGCGAGGGCAAGGCCCGTGTTCGCGTAGGCTGGGGCACTTTGTCCATCGCGTTCGCGAGGAGGACGGCCGCGATCGCGTAGAAGGAATCTGGGAAGCATCGCGAACGCGTGGGGGCATGTCGCGTTCGCGAAGGGAAAATGGATCAGTGCATCGCGGACGCGCGATAGGTAACGCGAACGCGAAGAGTAAGAGGGCAATGCCTCGTTCGCGTGAGGGGCATCGCGAACGCGTAGAGTAAAATCGTCTGGCAGTGAAATTAAAATCACAGAACAGAGGGCTCACAGGTTCATATACCCAAAACATAATTTTTGAGCCCTTGAGAGAAGAAATCACGGGAAAACGCCGGGAAATCATCGGGTATTCATCGGAGGTAAGTTTCTTGACTCAAAAACATCATTTTATGGTAGAATTAACATCAATCTTCATGAATTTGGGTAGAAATTGTGAAGGATTGTGGCCTAGATATTGAAAACGAAAATTAGGTTTTGAAAGGCCAATCGAACTCCGATTTTGGTAAATTTTATATGTACGGACTCGTGGCGAGACGAGGGTTCTGTAAATATGAGTTTAGAAATTTTTCGAGACGTGGGCCCGGGGCTCGGGTTATGCAAATTTCGTGATTTTTGATATTTTTCGAGTTCTTTCGATTGGGTTATGTTCCATTAGCCTATTTTGATATATTTGTGCTTGATTTGTGCTAGTTTTGACGTGCGTGGATGCCGGTTCGAGGAGATAAGGCATCGCGGGCATGAGCTTTCGTCGGTTCGAGGTGGGTAATACTTGTAAATGATGTCCTGAGGGTTAGTAAACCTCGGACTTGCACATCTTAGTGTTGTGTTGAGGTGACTTGCACGCCGGATAACGGGCGTGGGGTAGAGCACCATTGGGGATTGTGACTTGGTCCATCCCGCGTAATAAATAATAACACCTAATTGTTGAAATGAATTGGACTAATTATCATGTTTGGGCTTCGTGCCAATTATTTGAATCCTTGAGGGATTGGTATCACTGTTTTGATAACATTGTGCATATTTTATTCTAAATTTAAGGTTTAAAATGGTATTTTGCTATTCAGCGTTTTATAAGGTTATGAAAAACTTGAACCAGGTCTTAATAACATTTTTAGCCGTGATCTAATATGATATTGTTGCCCGTAGGGCTTTCTTGATTATTTGTTAGACTGATTGGGCCGAGGGCCATATGTTAGGGCATGACATTTCATATGAGCATATGCATACACATGCATGGATCGGACTGCACGTCGCAGTGGTATACGGATCGGGTTGCGCGCCGCAGCAGGTGTGATATTAATATTGTGCTTGGGCTGTAGGAGCCCCTCCGGAGTCTGAACCCCCACAGTGAGCACGGGTACCCAAATTGGATCGGGCTACACGCCGTAGCGGTCATATGCATTGCATGGCATACATATATTGGTTTACGTGTACTATGTGGCATGACATTCAGCACACATACATTACTGGCACACATGCATTAGTTGCCTTATTGACCAGATCTCCTGGTGTAAATTGATAAGGAGTGCTGAGCCCGAAGGGCTGATTTGAGTGCGGACTTGCACTGCTTAAGATTGTATCCAGGTATTGGTATATTATTTTGAAAGAAAGTAGCTAAAAATTGAGATTTTTAATAATCTACTCACATATGCTGGAAAGGGATAAAAAGATAGTTCTGTATTGTGTAGCATGAGATAGTGCCTATCGTGGTTTTCTTCCCTTCAGCATTATTTACTTTTATTACTTCTGAGTTGGAAGTACTCACACCCGACTCCGTGCACCTTGTGTGCAGATCCAGGTACATCACAGTGAAGCTAATTCTATTGCGGCTCTGGAGTGCTTTTGGACAGTCGAGGTAGCTGCCAGCGTTCGCAGGACCTGATTCTCCAGTTTGTCTGTATCTTTTGCTGATCATCCCGCACTTGTGCACAGTTATATTCACTATTTACACTTTGTATGCTCTGTAGAGGCTCATGACTCTTGACCCTTCGGTCTATGGGAGTTGACACGTCTTGGGACTTGGTTCCCTGTTTTTAATATATCTATCACTATTGAATTATTCCGTTATGCTTAAATTGGATAAAGTGAGCTTATGGCTCCGTGAATGTTGTTAATTGGTCAGGCTGGCCTAGCAGTGTGCTGGGCGCCATCACGGACCGGATTTGGTGTCGTGACAAGTTGGTATCAGAGCCTAGGTTTACTAGGCCTCAGTAGTCTTGAGCCGGTTAGTAGAGTCTTGTGGATCGGTACGGGGACGCCTGTACTTATCCTCAGGAGGCTGCGAACCTTTAGGAAACACTTCACATTTCTTGGAATTCTTATCGTGCGTACTTGATTCAGCTTGAGATATACCTTTTTGAAACTCCTTCCGCACGTCTGTGTACTCTTCGAGCGCTCAGTAATATAATTGACTTATGGCTTGCGATTCCCTGGTCGAGGGGCGAGATGTAATCTCTATGAATTCATGTTGGGCCAGTCGGGAGGACTTGAGGCCAGATCTTTGTCTATGGCTTGAGCACCAAGGTACTAATGTCGCGAGTCGATATTATGAAGTTCATACGATCTGTATTGATCCTTATTGTGCAAATGGCAGTTTGATAATGGGAGAGCTATAAGGTATTCAATTTTTATTGTGATTTGATATGTAGCCCTAGCTATGGGCGTGAGAAATATTTTCATCGCCTCTTAATTGGAAGGTATTGTGCTGAAATGCTAAATTGAGGCGAGGTAGGTGGATTGATTCTCATGTGTAATTGAATTGGTTGTGCTATGAGTATTGCGGTGAAAGGTATTTGACATATGTTATGATTCGAGCAGGTACAACGCAGGTTCAAGTATATGAGTGGTTGAAAGTGCTTTGATGAATGGCTTCGAGCTAAGTTGGGGAGGTTGCTATTGATTAACTGATTGCACTATTGTGTGCTATGTTGATTATGTCTCTAAGTATGTTGGGAAATTCTGGTAAAGGTTATGGTGCTTCGTAGATCTGATGAAGTACTAGGGTGTTTTGAACTGTTGTTGGTAAAGAATATTCACCGTATAGAAAAGAAAGATAGCTGATTGTATATGTAAGTAATCATGTTCTGCAATGTCAGAGTTCTAACAAAACACGAGTGGTTCTACTCAATAGGACAGTTGAATTACAGCTGAATAAGGGTGAATGATGCCCGAGAATGGTTTTGCAGTGTTCAAGATTTTGCTTGTAACAGTCAGGTGCCTTAAGATTTGTGTATGTGGCTAAAGATGGCGGTTTCGTTAGAGAAGATCAAGGCTTGTGTTATATCATGTGAATGGTGGGATTCTAGGTATCCGTATTGGGATGTAATGATGACAATTTAAAAATTGCGGGAAGTTCATCAAAATAAAGTGTGGTAGAATGTGGTACTTTTGGGAAACATTGAGAGAGTATTCGGTGGCCTATGGGTCTTAGACCGTGTGGTCTTGCGTACGAGTCTTGTGTGGTAACATGAGTTGATGTATTATGGTACTACAGTAAAGACTGATATGAAATTAGTGATGAATCAGAAAGGAAACTGGGTAAATGGAATAACTTGTTAATAAACCAGAATGGTATAAAAAGGAATACGATTGATTCCTGGTATGTGATTGAAGTAATGAGACTTGCAGACATTGCAGCAAAGCTCTTGAGTGCTGGCAATTGTGTAACTTGATATGGGTATAAGGACTCAGTCCTGGCAGTTAAACTTATGCAACGAATGGGAAGAAATAGTTTGTGATGTGTTTTATCATGGTTTGAAAATGAGTATACTCCTGTCGGTATGCGAAGCGTGGAATGTGTAATGAGTTTTCTTCCATATGGGATCACGAAAGTCCTTGACTAGTGGAGTGCGCCGATGTTGAGGCGGAGGAAAGGGATATGAATTTCCATATTGTCTTAGTGTAATATGGTATACACGATGTGTTATGGAAAGTTGATAATGGTATATTCTAGGTTTTGAGATCGGTTCATAATATATGGGAAGTCAATAAAATTATTGAGCAGCGCGGACAGCTGCAGGTGAATTAAGAATCGATCTTTCTGATAATTTAAGAAAATGGTACTGCTATTCTATTAACTTGGCAGGGAATATGATCCAAAAAGGACAAGGTAATGTAAACTGATGATATCCAGTGGTATGGTGGTATTCTCTTGTTGGATCGACTATAATGACTGAGTCGTTGATGGCATAGTGAAATTTCTGAATGGTTGTCGTGGTATGAATGGACGCTTGATGTGCGTTATGTATTCGTACGGTGGAGTGTGGGATCAGGCATTATGATTCATGTGTTATATATGTGTTGGAGACTTGAAGATCTCGTTAGTCTGCCTATGCAGTGGGTGTATATCATGTGTATCGACACCGTTTTGTGATTATCAAAAAAAGAATTGGAGGCTCTAGTGGCTTTCTCTCTCAACTTGATATGACGAATTTGGATTATGATACTTGATTGCTGACTGGTCATCATTGGGCCAGGTTGTCTAGACTGATGTGATATGGACTATGACGGTATGGCACAAATTGCGTAGCAGAGTGCATCAGAGTATGCTCCAGCGGGGTAGTTGTACCTCAGGACCAGCAGACGGCTGGTGGGTATTGCTTTGTTGGTTGGGCCTTAGTGGCGGATGTCGGTGTAGAGGTATCTACCATTGATTCAGTTCCAGTATTGAGAAACATTGTCAGATGCGTTTCATGTGGCCGAGCTTGAGGCTATGTATATATGTTTGCTATAATGAGAAAATTCGACTCGTTATGCATTTCTTTTTTTGCGGGATTTACGCGTGGATCGGGTGGCACGCCACCACAGGTATGGTATCCGGATCGGGTGGCACGCTGCCACGGGTATGTCGTTGGAGCGGGTTGCACGCCGCAACAGAATATTGTGAAAATATAGTTAGTTATATGCTACCTGGTATACAAAACTTCCCCACTTCTGAGGAAATGTCCGTTTTGAGTATCTCTTGGCAAATGGCACGTCGGTTGTGACCTTTCAGGATTTAATAGCATACGTTAATTGTTTCACCGTGGGTGAGGTTGATTGCTTGGGTTCAAGACCTAGATATGTGCGTGGCTAACCGTTTTGAGCTTGGTAGCTTGAGGTGCTTCATGAGTAATAGTGTTTGGATAGAATCACGAATCATGGCAAGGCCACGTGATGTTATATCCTCTCGAGGAGGATTCAGGTACTCTATTTCTATAATGCGAGACGCGATGTCAGTTCTATGTTATGATGGCACAGAGGAATTGAATTGCAGCTCTTTTGCTGGAGACAGTTGTCATGATTTGAGCTGTCATGATTCGAGTGTGTTCAGACGTTTCTATTGGAGCCTATATTGTGCTCGTCGTGGCTTAGGTTGGTGTTGAGCTGTCAAATCACCAGTGCGGTGTGTTATGATCGAAACGAGCGTTGGAGCCAATAGTGAGTGTGAGTATATGTGATTTCAGCTGGTTAGAAAGGTAATACCGAGATTTGGGTCCGAAACCTATTGTGGTATCGGTTAAAAGTGAAATGGATTCATGAATGGTTGACCTAAGAGATGGGTTCGATATATCGCGTGTTCGGTTGCCGTGGGCATGATATGAAGGTGTTGGAACAAGACTCTATCTAATGAAGAGGGTTTTTCAGTTGGTATTTGGTTATCATGGGAAATTGTGTGATTAGAGACTATTGTCTCGAGTGATTGGGTTGTTTGATACATCATATGATCTCGCCCGGAGTGGTGAGTATGGGTTATTGCAGTGGATTCTAGTGTATCCTGAGTATAGGCATGGGATTAACAATTGGTATATGATTTCGAAAAGTGCAATGTGATTTATGGTTCAGATGGTCTGTGAAATTTTGACTATATGGTGTTTTCGGACTTATGTGAGATAGGGTGACGTATGATCGCCCGAATATATGCTTGGTAAGGTCATTCAGCTATTGGGTTGCTTCTAGTACAACTCTGGGTATGCTCGAGGACGAGCGATTATTAAGTTGGGGAGAATGTAACAACCCGGCCCGTCGTTACGGTAATTTACCACCTCGTCATGTTGCAATTATATGTTTTATGCTTTTATATCAGTGTTAGAGCCTATCGGGTGAGTTAGGAGTGAATTGAATTGAAAATGAAGCAAATAGCATGTTTGAAGGAAGTTTGAATATGGAAAGTCAACCTAGAGTTGACTATCGAGTTAGAGTGCTCGGAATCAAATTTTGATGATTCGGCTAGTTTCGGGGGATCATTTATGACTTAGGAGAGCAATCGGCATTAAATTTGGAGGCCTGGTGTAGAAATAGGCTTGAATTGGCTAAGGTTAAATTTTGGCGGAATCCGAACGGTAGGTGAGATTTTGATCCGGGGGTCGGAATGGAATTCTGACAATTCCTGTAGCTTCGTTATGTGATTTTGGATATGTCTGCAAATTTTTAGGTCATTCGGACGTCGTTTGGTCGGGTTTTTGATGGAATTAGCAATTCGGAAATTTTGAAGAAACTTAGGCTTGAATCCGTGTGTAATTGGTGATTTTGATGTTTAGGATGGTGTTTTTATGATTTGAACAAGTTCGTATCGTGTTTTGGAATATGTTGGTGGTTTTCGTTGGGGTCCCGGGGGCCTCGGGGTGAATCCGGACCATCATCCGGGCATTTTGAACTTGGCAAAATCTGCTGTAAATTGCAGATTACTGTGCAGAAGGCTAAGCCTTCACGTTCGCGAGGGCAAGGCCCGCGTTCGCGTAAGCTGGGGCACTTTGGCCATCGCGTTCGCGAGGAGGACGGTCGCGATCGCGTAGAACGAATCTGGGAAGCATCGCGGTCGCGATGGGTTAGTCGCGATCGCGTAAGAGGAAATAGTAAAGCATCGCGTTCGCGTGGATGGAGGCCGCGTTCGCGTAGAAGGACCTCCGGATGGCTGAAGAAATGTGCATCGCGAACACGTGGGGGCATGTCGCATTCGCGAAGGGAAAATGGATCAGTGCATCGCGGACGCGTGATAGGTAACGCGAAAGCGAAGAGTAAAATGATGCTGGGCATCACGAACGCATGGGAGCTCACGCGAACGCAAAGAGCAAATTTGTCTGGCAGTGAAATTAAAACCAGAAACATTTCACTTACGGGTTCATATACCCAAAACACCGTTTTTGAGCCCTAGAGAGAAGAAATCACGGGAAAACGCTGGGAAATCATCGGGTATTCATCGGAGGTAAGTTTCTTGACTCAAAAACATCATTTTATGGTATAATTAATATCAATCTTCATGAATTTGGGTAGAAATTGTGAAGGATTGTGGCCTAGATATTGAAAACGAAAATTGAATTTTGAAAGGCCAATCGAACTCCGATTTTGGTAAATTTTATATGTACGGACTCGTGGCGAGACGAGGGTTCTGGAAATATGAGTTTCGAAATTTTTCGAGATGTGGGCCCGGGGCTCGGGTTATGCAAATTTCGTGATTTTTGATATTTTTCGAGTTCTTTCGATTGGGTTATGTTCCATTAGCCTATTTTGATATATTTGTGCTGATTTGTGCTAGTTTTGACGTGTATGGATGCCGGTTCGAGGAGCTAAGGCATCGCGGGCATGAGCTTTCGTCGGTTCGAGGTGGGTAATACTTGTAAATGATGTCATGAGGGTTAGTAAACCCGGACTTGCACATCTTAGTGCTGTGTTGAGGTGACTTGCACGCCGGATAACGGGCGTGGGGTAGAGCACCATTGGGGATTATGACTTGGTCCGTCCCGCGTAATAAATAATAACACCTAATTATTGAAATGAATTGGACTAATTATAATGTTTGGGCTTCGTGCCAATTATTTGAATCCTTCAGGGATTGGTATCACTGTTTTGATAACACTGTGCATATTTTATTCTAAATTTAAGGTTTAAAATGGTATTTTGCTAATCAGTATTTTTGTAAGGTTAGGAAAAACTTGAAAAAGGTCTTAATAATATTTTTAGCTGTGAGCTAATATGATATTGTTGCCCGTAGGGCTTTCTTGATTATTTGTTAGACTGATTGGTCCGAGGACCATATGTTAGGGCATGACATTTCATGTGAGCATATGCATACACATGCATGGATCGAACTGCACGCCGCAGTGGTATACGGATCGGGCTGCGCGCCGCAGCAGGTGTGATATTAATATTGTGCTTGGGCTGTAGGAGCCCCTCCGGAGTCTGAACCCCCACAGTGAGCACGGGTACCTAAATTGGATCGAGCTACACGCCGTAGCGGTCATATGCATTGCATGGCATACATACATTAGTTTACGTCTACTACGTGGCATAACATTCAGCACTCATACATTACTGGCACACATGCGTTAGTTGCCTTATTGACCAGATCTCCTGGTGTAAATTGATAAGGAGTGCTGAGCCCGAGGGGCTGATTTGAGTGCGAACTTGCATTGCTTGAGATTGTATCCAGGTATTGGTATATTATTATGAAATAAAGTAGCTAAAAATTGAGATTTTTAATAATCTACTCACATATGCTGGAAAGGGATAAAAAGATAGTTATGTATTGTGTAGCATGAGATAGTGCCTATCGTGGTTTTCTTCCCTTCAGCATTATTTACTTTTATTACTGCTGAGTTGGAAGTACTCACACCGACTCCCTGCACCTTGTGTGCAGATCCAGGTACATCACAGTGGAGCTAATTCTATTGCGGCTCTGGAGTGCTTTTGGACAGTCGAGGTAGCTGCCAGCGTTCGCAGGACCTGATTCTCCAGTTTGTCTGTATTTTGTTCTGATCATCCCGCACTTGTGCATAGTTATATTCACTATTTACACTTTGTATACTCTGTAGAGGCTCATGACTCTTGACCCTTCGGTCTATGGGAGTTGACACGTCTTGGGACTTGGTTCCCTGTTTTTAATATATCTATCACTCTTGAATTATTCCGTTATGCTTAAATTGGATAAAGTGAGCTTATGGCTCCGTGAATATTATTAATTGGTCAGGCTGGCCTAGCAGTGTGCTGGGCGCCATCACGACCGGATTTGGGGTTGTGACATAACCTTCGTGCAAAATCAATAAATCAAGGCACGGCATTAACCCTTCGTGCATAAATAATAAATCAAGGCACGACATCACCCTTCGTGCATTATCACTCTTCCTCACCCAAATAACAATCACAATTAAGGGCATAGAATGAAAATAATAAATCATGAACCGTCCCGGAAAGGGACACAATAATCATCACAACAAAGTCCCGGCAAGGGCAATCAATATCTCACTTCACAACAAGTCTCGGCAAGGGAGAACAATAGCAATTCTACAACCCGACAAGGGTTCAACAATTTATCTTCAAATATGTCTCACATCAAGTATTAACAACGACTCACGGTCATGCAAGACGCCAATGTATGGATGCTTGTCACCACAGCCCATACACCGCATTCGATCACATAGCACATAGCACATAATCCTATTCCCTCAAGCTAGGATAGAACAAACACTTACCTCTAGCCTTGAAGTCCAAATATGCTTCAATTATAGCTTTTTTCCTAAATTTCCGCTTTCAACTAGCTCGAATCTAATCACAATTGATTCCATTATATTAATAAATACTAATTAACTTGGTATGAATGCTTAAAAATGGTTTTCTCAAAGTTTACCCCAAAATTTTCCAAAACGCCCCTGGCCCCACGTGGTCGGAACTCGGGGTTCGGACCAAAATCCGGTTACCCATTCCCCCACGAGTTTAATTATATGATTTGTTTCAAAATCGGACCTCAATTCGAGGTCCAATTGCCCAATTCATGAAAAACCTAGGTTCTACCCAAAAACATGGATTTCTACCATGAAAACCATTGATTCTTATTGAAAAACTTGTTTAATGTTGTTAGGAATTGAAAGAATTAAGTAAAAAGTGACTTACAATTGCTTTGGAGTGAATTTGGCCTTGAGAGCTCGTGTGTGGTGTGTGGGTTTTTGAAAAAGTGAAGAATGAACTGAAAAATTCGTTTAAGTATAGAATTACACATCTGCGGATATCGCAATTGCGAACATTTGTTCGCAATTGCGAACGCTACTGGTTTGGGGCATGCTGTTCTCGCATTTACGAGACACGCTTCGCATTTGCGAACCTTGCTGGGACAAGGGACTTTCGCATTTGCGACAGAAGCTTCGCATTTGCGAAGCCATACGGTTTATTGAGGGCCTCGCAATTGTGAGGTTATGTTCGCAATTGCGAACCAAGCAGTCCTGGACACCCCTTCGCATTTGCGATCAAGGGTTCGCATTTGCGAACCAAGGCCAGCCTGGGACCTCTCGCAATTGCGAGAAAATCTTCGCAATTGCGAAGACAACAGTTGGGTGAAAAACCAGCAGTGCAAAAATTCGGAATTTGAACCAACGGCCTACCAAAAACAATTACAGAGCCCCCCGGGCTCCAAACCAAACATGTACACAACATCAAAAACACATTACAAACTTGTTCGTGCGATCACATCGCCAATATAACATCGTTTCATCAAACCAAGCCTCAAGTTCATGATTTTCATACTTTTGGTTTCAAACTTGGAACTCAAGGTCCAAAACATATCAAACGACATCCGAATGTCACCAAACTTTGCAAAAAGTACATATATAATATTTAAGACTTGTACCGGGCGTCGGAACCAAAATACGAGCCCGATACCATGGTCATTTAATTTATTTTCCTTTAATAATTACATAAAAAATAATTTCACAGAAAAATTCATAACTTGGGCTCTAGGCCTCAGAATTCGACTCCGGACGCATGTCCAAGTCCTATATTTTCCTACGGACCTTCCGGGACCGTCCGATCTCGGGTCCGGGTCCGTTTACCAAAAATGTTGACCGAAGTCAACTATATCAATATTAATATCATTTTTCTCCAAATTTTTCATAGAATTCATATTTTCTATCACAAAATATGTCCGTCTACATGCCCGGATTGTGCGCATAAATCGAGGCAACATAAAATAAGGTCTTCGAGGCCTCGGAAGTGTAGAACAAATGAGGAAAGCAGGTGATGACCCTTTGGGTCGTCACGTCCTCCACCTCTAAAACAACCGTTCGTCCTTGAACGGACAAGAGAAAGAAGTACCTGTGTCGGGGAACAAATGTGGGTAGCGGCTCCGCATATCAGACTCGGACTCCCAGGTCGATGCCTCAGGAGGATGACTTCTCCATTAAACACGCACAGAAGGATAATTCTTCGACCTCAACTGTTGAACCTGCCGGTCTAGAATAGCCACCGGCTCCTCCTCGTAGGATAGATCATTGTCCAATTGGACAGTACTGAAGTCTAATACATGTGTGGGATCGCCCTGGTATCTCCGTAGCATAGATACATGAAAAACTGGATGCATGGCTGATAAGCTAGGCGGCAAAGCTAGCCTGTAAGCCACCCCTCCCACTCGGTCTAGAATCTCAAATGGGCCGATATACCTAGGGCTGAGCTTGCCCTTCTTCCCGAACCTCATCACGCCCTTCATAGGCGACACTCGGAGCAATACTTGCTCACCGACCATTAAATTTACATCTCGAACCTTACGATCGGCATAAGTCTTCTGTCTAGACTGAGCTACACGCAATCTCTCCTGGATAGTCTTGACCTTATCAAAGGCCTCCTGAATTAAATCTTTACCCAACAACCGAGCCTCCCCCGGCTCAAACCATCCGACTGGAGATCGACATCGCCTACCATACAATGCCTCATACGGGGCCATCTGGATGCTGGACTGGTAGCTGTTATTGTAGGCGAACTCTGCTAATGGCAGAAACTGGTCCCACGAGCCTCCGAAATCAATAACACAGGCTCGAAGCATGTCCTCTAGAATCTGTATAGTCCTCTCGGGCTGACCATCCGTACGAGGATGAAAAGGCTGTACTCGGCTGAACACAGGTGCCTAACTCTCGTTGGACCGCTCTCCCGAGCCGCGAGGTAAACTGGTACCCCGATCAGAGATAATAGATATCGGCACCCCATGAAGTCGAACAATCTCCCTGATGTAAATATCTGCTAACCTCTCCGACGAGTAGGAGACAGATACTGGAATAAAGTTTGCTGACTTGGTCAGCCTATCAACAATGACCCAAATAGCATCAAGTTTCCTCCGAGTCAAAGGAAGTCCAGTAACGAAGTCCATAGTGATCCGCTCCCATTTCCACTCAGGAATTTCAATCCTCTGAAATACACCACCAGGCCTCTGGTGCTCATATTTCACCTGCTGATAATTTAGACATCGAGCGACATACGCAACGATATCTTTCTTCATCCTGCACCACCAATAGTGTTGCCGTAAGTCCTGGTACATCTTCGCGGCTCCCGGGTGAATAGAATACCGCGAACTGTGGGCCTCCGCTAAGATCAACTCTCGAATCCCTTCTACATTGGGCACACAAACTCGACCCTGCAATCTCAATACCCCATCATCATCTAGATTTACCTTCGTGGCACCTCCCCGCTGTACTGTATCTCTCAAATCACGCAAATGAGGGTCATCAAATTGCCTCTCATGGATACGCTCTAGTAGAGAAGAACGAGCGACCGTGCAGGCTAACACCCTGCTAGGCTCAGAAATGTCTAATCTCACGAACCGGTTGGCTAAGGCCTGGACATCTAGAGCAAATGGTCTCTGACTGACCGGAATGAATGCAAGACTACCCATGCTGGCAGACTTTCTTCTCAAGGCATCGGCCACCATATTGGCCTTACCTGGGTGGTATAGAATAGTAACGTCATAGTATTTCAGCAGCTCTAACCATCTCCGCTGTCGTAGATTTAACTCATTTTGCTTGAACAAGTACTGTAGGCTCTTGTGATCAGTGTACACCGCACATGTCACACCATATAGATAATGCCTCCAGATTTTTAAGGCATGGACCACTGCTGCTAACTCAAGATCATGAACTGGATAATTCTTCTCATGTATTTTTAACTGCCTCGAAGCGTAAGCAATAACCTTACCATCCTGCATCAATACCGCTCTAAGCCCTGTACGAGATGCGTCACAATAAACTGTATAAGGCCCTGTACCTGTAGGTAGTATCAACACTGGTGCTGTGGTCAAGACTGTCTTGAGCTTCTGAAAGCTCGCCTCATACTCCTCCGACCACTGAAACTGGACACCCTTCTAGGTCAACCTGGTCATCGGGGCTGCAATAGAAGAAAACCCCTCTACAAATCGACGGTAGTAACCTGCTAATCCCAAGAAACTCCGGATCTCAGTCACTGAAGCTGGTCAAGGCCAATTCTGGACTACCTCAATCTTCTTTGGGTCCACCTGAATACCTTTCACTGATACGATGTGGCCCAGAAATGCCACCGAACTCAACCAGAACTCACATTTTGAAAACTTGGCATATAGCTGATTATCCTTCAAAGTCTGAAGAACCACTCTGAGGTGTTGCTCGTGCTCTTCCTGGCTGCGGGAGTATACCAGGATGTCATCTATAAAGACTATCACGAACAGATCTAAGATACGACCTGAACACCTGATTCATCAACTCCATGAATGTTGACGGAGCATTGGTCAACCCGAATGACATAACCAAGAATTAATAGTCCCCGTATCTAGTGCGAAAGGTTGTCTTAGGAATGTCGGCCGCCCTGATCTTCAGCTGATGGTAGCCCGACCTCAAGTCTATTTTTGAGAACACTCTTGCTCCTTGGAGCTAGTCAAAAAAATCACCAATCCTCGGTAGTGGATACTTATTCTTTGTTGTCACTTTGTTCAATTGCCTGTAATCAATACACATCCGCATCGAGCCATCTTTCTTCTTCACAAACAATACGGGTGCTCCCCAGGGGGAAACACTAGGCCTGATAAAGCCCTTCTCAAGAAGGTCTTGCAACTGATCTTTCAACTCTTTTAACTCTGGCGGGGCCATACGATACGGTGGAATAGAAATAGGCTGAGTGCCAGCTGCCAGATCAATACAGAAATCAATATCCCTGTCGGGTGGTATGCCCGGCAGGTCTGAAGGAAAACCTCGGAAACTCCCGTACAATAGGAACCGAGTCAATTGAAGGAACCTCTATGTTGGAATCACGAACATATGCCAAATAAGCTAGGCAACCCTTCTCGACCATGCGTCGAGCCTTAACATAGGAAATAACGGTGCGAACGGAGTGGCCTGAGGTCCCTCTCCACTCTAGTCGAGGTGATTCTGGCAAGGCCAAGGTCACCGTCTTAGCATGGCAATCAAGAATAACATGGTATGGGGACAACCAGTCCATCCCCAATATGACATCAAAATCTACCATGTCCAAAGCAACAGATCAACATGGGTCTCAAGACCCCCAAATATAACTACGCACGAACGATGCACCCGGTCGACTACAATGGAGTCGCCCACTGGGGTAGACACATAAACTGGAATATCCAGAGCACGGCTAGGTACGGCCAAATACGGTGCAAAGTAGGAAGACACATATGAATATGTAGACCCAGGGTCAAATAATACTGAAGCATCTCTACCGCAAACAATAATGATACATGTAATCACGACGTCTGATGCCTCCGCCTCTGGCCTGGCTGGCAAAGAATAGAATCGGGGATCAACACCTCCCCTCTGAGCTACATCCCTAGGACGGTCATCAACTGGATGACCTCTGCCTCTGGTTGGACGGTCTCCACCTCTACGGGCTCGACCTCCACCTCTATGATCTCTACCCCCGCCTCTGGCTGGCTGGGCAGGCTGAGGGTCGGCTGGGGCCTGAATCATGGGACGAGGGCCCCGCTGCTGAGTGTTGCCCGTTGCTCGAGGGCAGAACCTGACAAGATGACTTGGCTCACCACAACTGTAGCAACTCTTAGGCTGATGGGGCCCCTGGCCATGACGACCTGAATGGCCTCCACGAACACTCTGAAGAGGCTGGGCACTAATAAGAGACTTATCTGAATACTGCTCACGAAACCCACGATCGCCTAGTCCACCCTGAGAAACCTGGAGGGCTGACTGGAAAGGCCTAGAAGGCTGACCCCTATCATATGAATATCAGCCCTCAGACGAGGCACCACTGAATCGGCCTGACTGATGGGGTCTCTTGTCTACTCTATGACCACCTCATGTGGCAATACCATTACAATCCTTCGTGCCACATTGGCCACCTCCTGAAAGGACATCTCGCTCCTAGCATCTCTAACCATCTGGAGACAAATTAGCTGAATGAGTCCATTAATAAACTATCTTACTCTCTCTCTCTCTCTCTCTCTCTCTCAGTGGGAAGTATAACATGAGCATGGCGAGCCAACTAAATAAACTTGGTATCGTACTGGGTGACTATCATGGATCCCTGATGGAGACGCTCGAACTGCCTTCAATAGGCCTCTCACTGTGTAATAGGGAGAAACTTCTGCAGAAATAGATGTGTGAACTATTGCCAGGTCAAGACTTGAGATCCTACTGGTCTAGCTAAACAAAAATCCCTCCACCAAGTCTTAGTGGATCCATACAACCGAAATATAGCAACATCGACCCCATTGGTCTCAACAATACCCATGTTCTAAAGAACCTCGTGGAAGCTGTCCAAATAATCCTGAGGATCCTCGGTAGATGCACTGCTGAAGGTAGTAGTGAAGAGCTTGGTGAACCTATCCAATCTCCATAAAGCATCAGCAAATATAATCGCCCCATCATCGGCCTGTGCTACCACACTCGACTGAGCCGCTCCAACTGGCTGAACTACTAAAGCCTGAACCTAGGGAGCTACCTACTCCAGAGTATGAGTAGTAGGAGATTGGGCCGCTCCTCCAGCCCGAGAGATGGCTGATGCTACAAGAAGCAAGCCTGCTTGGGTAACACTCTCCATGAGACCCACCAATTGGACCAAAGCGTCCTGAAGAACTGAGGTAGCAATTAACCCCTCTGAGACTTGAGCTGGTCCTACCAGAACTACTAGGGCTGGGGCCGGAACCTCCTCGCCAAAGTCAACTAGAGGCTCCGCCACTGGTGCTGTTGCTCGGGGCTGAGCTTTGCCCCTACCTCAGCCTCTAGCACGACCTCGTCTTATGCCTCTAGCGAGAGTTGATTAGGGCTCGGGCTACTGATCAGCGGACGAAGAAGCGCGTGTCCTCACCATCTGCGAAAGGATAGAGTAGAAATTCAATCAGTATTTGAGGAACAAACTGCACGACAAGAAGAAACAAATGAGAGACTCTTTCCTAACTCAATAGACTCTGGAGGACAAGTACAGACGTCTCCGTACCTACCTCTCAAACTCTGCTAAGCTTGTTCGTGAGTGGTGAGACCTATGTAACCTAGAGCTCTGATACCAACTTGTCACGACCCGGATTTTCCCCCAACATTGGGATCGTGATGGCGCCTACTCGTGGTAGCTAGGCAAGCAACTTTATTCATACTATCCCGTTTTTAGAAATATTTCATATTCAATTCAACAACCAAAACCATAACCTTAAATAAACAAGTGCGGAAAACTTTATAAAAATAGCAATAAGCAGTTTCAAGGTAAAATCATATTGAAATCCTCTACCCAAGACGTGGAGTCACCAACTCACGAACTACTACATGAATACTACACATAAAGGTCTGAAAGAAATATAATATAATCTGTTTGTCTCGGAAACAAGGAGACTACAGCTAATAACATAATTAAAAGGAAGAGACGTCGGGCTTGCAGACGCATGCAAGCTACCTCGGTCTCAATACGATCAACTCCCACGCAAAAGATCTACTGTTGTTGCTCCTGATCGAAACCTGGACCTGTGCAAAAACGCACAGAAGTGCAGTATCAGCACAACCGACCCCATGTGCTGGTAAGTGCCTGGCCTATCCCGGCGAAGTAGTGACAAGCCTAGGACCGGACACCCACATAAACCTGTGCAGTTGCAATATATATATATATATATGTACATAAACATTTATAAGGAAATATATACCCCGAGATAACGAGAAATAATCAAGTAACAACTCAACGAGGAATATCTCAGAAGAACTCAATAGTTAACAACAATTATTAAATCAACAAGGAAAACAAAGTATAATGGGAAACAGGTAATATCATGTCAAGGAATAGCAAATAAGTTGCACGGCATCACCCTTCGTGCTTTTACTCTCATCCTCACCAAATAAACAAATAAAGTGCACGGCATCACCCTTCGTGCTTTTACTCTTATCCTCACATCCATGGTACGGCATGATCCTTCGTACATGGTTCAATAATAAGGCACGACATGATCCTTCGTGCGTAATCAATAAATCAAGGCACAACATCACCCTTAGTGCATTATCACTCTTCCTCACCCAAATAACAATCACAGTTAAAGGCAGAGAATGAAAATAATAAATCATGAACCATCCCGGCAAGGGACACAATAATCATCACAACCAAGTCCCGGCAAGGGCAATAAATATCTTATTTCACAACAAGTCCCGGCAAGGGAGAACAATAACAATTCTACAACCCGACAAGGGTTCAACAATTTATCTTTAAATATGTCTCATAACAAGTATTAACAACGATTCACGGTCATGCAAGACGCCAGTGTATGGATGCTCGTCACCACAGCCCATACACCGCACTCGATCACATAACACATAGCACATAATCCTATTCCCTCAAGCTAGGATAGAACAAACACTTACCTCTAGCCTTGAAGTCCAAATTATGCTTCAATTATAGCTTTTTCCACGAATTTCCGCTTTTAACTAGCTCGAATCTAATCACAATTGATTCCATTATATTAATAAATACTAATTAACTTGGTTTGAATGCTTAAAAATGGTTTTCTCAAAGTTTACCCCAAAATTTCCCAAAACGCCCTGGCCCACGTGGTCGGAACTCGGGGTTCGGACCAAAATCCGGTTACCCATCCCCCCACGAGTTCATGTATATGATTTGTTTCAAAATCGGATCTCGATTCGAGGTCTAATTTCCCAATTTATGAAAAACCTTATATTCTAACAAAAACAAGAAATCTACCATGAAAACCTTTGATTCTTACTGAAAAACTTGTTTAATGTTGTTAGGAATTTAAAGAATGAAGTAAAAAGTGACTTACAATTGCTTTGGAGTGAATTTGGCCTTGAGAGCTCGTGTGTGGTGTGTGGGTTTTTGAAAAAGTGAAGAATGAACTCAAAAATTCGTTTAAGTATAGAATTACACAGCTGCGGATATCGCAATTGCGAACATTTGTTCGCAATTGCGAACGCTACAGGTCTGGGGTCTGCTGTTCTCGCATTTGCGAGTCAGGCTTCGCATTTGCGAACCTGGTTGGGACAAGGGACTTTCGCATTTGCGACAGAAGCTTCGCATTTGCGAAGCCAGGCGGTTTATTGAGGGCCTCGCAATTGCGAGGTTATGTTCGCAATTGCGAACCAAGCAGTCCTGGACACCCCTTCGCATTTGCGATCAAGGGTTCGCATTTACGAACCCAGCATTGACCTGTCACCTTCGCAATTGCGAGAAATTTTTCGCATTTGCGAAGCCAACAGCTGGGTGAAAAACCACCAGTGCAAAAATTCAGAATTTGAACCAACGGCCTACCAATTCTTTGCCCGAGCCCTCCGGGCTCCAAACCAAACATGTACACAACATCAAAAACACATTACAAACTTGCTCGTGCGATCACATCGCCAATATAACATCGTTTTCATCAAATCAAGCCTCAAGTTCGTGATTTTCATACTTTTGGTTTTCAAAACTTTCAAACTTGGAACTCAAGGTCCAAAACATATCAAACGACATCCGAATGTCACCAAACTTTGCGGAAAGCACATATATAATATTTAAGACTTGTACCGGGCGTCGGAACCAAAATACGAGCCCGATACCATGGTCATTTAATTTATTTTCCTTTAATAATTACAGAAAAAGCAATTTCATAGAAAAATTCATAACTTGGGCTCTATGCCTCAGAATTTGACTCCGGACACATGTCCAAGTCCCATATTTTTGTACGGACCTTCCGGGACCGTCCGATCTCGGGTCCGGGTCCGTTTACCAAAAATGTTGACCGAAGTCAACTATATCAATATTAATATCATTTTTCTCCAAATTTTTCATAGAATTCATATTTTCTATCACAAAATCTTTCCGGCTACATGCCCGGATTGTGCACGTAAATCGATGCAACATAAAATGAGATTTACAAGGCCTCGAAAGTGTAGAACAAATGAGGAAAGTAGGTGATGACCCTTTGGGTCGTCACATATAGAAAAATTTTCAGAGTGAGTCCTTTGATGGAATATGTCCGTACACACTGTGTTCAGAACTCATCATATGTAATTAACAATAGAAGATTAATGTTAATTTGGTATTAATGTACAGTGACACATTTTTTTAATAGGCACGTCATCAGCTCTATTATTTAAGGCATCTTTTGACTTTAAAATATTGTTAATAACTATACACTTGAGGACATTTGGCCTTCAGCTGATTAAATTTCCATATCTTTACATCAACACAATAATTAATTTAGTAGACTCTAATCTGGCAGCCATATGGAATAAATAAAGGACAGTTAAATTAAAGCCATTCTTCAATAGTTTGATGTACTAAATTACAAGTTTGTTAGGATTAGATAAGATCAAATTTGGACTGTTATACTCACCTTTTTTATATTGGCGTTATTACTTTTAAAAATTAATAAGTATTAATATGTGTCTGGTTGTTAATTTTCCAATTTTATTTTATTTTGGTGCAGATTTATATTCTGCTCATTTGCAGCGCTCAGCTTTAAGACATGTGGTTAACAATAAAATAAGGCCACGTTTTGATCATGAGTTTAGCCAAAATAAATTTGGAATTTATTTTCAAAATTCATGTTTGGCTATAAATTTTGTTCATATTTTGGCCAAATCCCAAATCTCAAATCCCAAAATCAGCTATTTAGCTGATTTTGGGCAAAAATTTCAAAACTTGAGAGTTATATACACGTTTTTCCAAAATAAAGTTGAAAAGTATGTTTTGAAAACGTTGTCCAAACATATTTTTATCTTCAAATCACACTTTATACAGATTAGATTTTTTAAAATAAATTTAGGATCTATGGTCAAAGGCTAGCTAAAACTAAACACAGTCTTTTCGAATAGTTTATTAAATTATTATTGTGCTTTTGATATATAAGGAAAAAAAGAATGGCTCCACTGGTTCAAAGTGTAAAGTGTGTTTAAAGGGAAATGGATAACTCTTATTCTCTAAGGAAAACCTTTTTTTCATTTTGAGCCATATTATTAAGACGTGTGTATAATCTTTATAAATCGGAAATAAAGATGTTTTTGTTATAAATATATTATATTATGGATGTTCATACTCCGTTGTAAATAAGCTTCCTGAAAAAGCTTATCCGTATGTGACTCCGCCGTAAATATGTTTATCTATTTAGTACTCTATTGGAAATAAGCCTCCTGAAGAAGCTTATCATTTTGGTACCCGGTTATGGATAAACATTACCCCGGTAGAAGATTATCCATATCGGATACAGTAGCAGCTTACACAGCAGCTTGTAGTAGCTTACACAGCAGCTTGGAGTATCAGTACTCCGTTATAGATAAACATTATTCTTAGTATAAGATTATCCATATTTGGTATAGTAGTAGCTTACACAGCAGCTTGTAGTAGCAGCTTCCTTTCTTCTATAAATAGAAGGGTTTTCATTTCATTATGTACATCGGTTTGAATTCAAATAATATATCAGTCTCTCTCTATACTTGTCTTTACTTTACAGTCTTTATTTTATAACACGTTATCGGCCGACCCTCGGCTCAGAAAAAGGGAGAGGAACGAGGTAAGAACTTTCTTTTATTAAATAATGTCAAATCTTTCTAAACTTGAATTTATAGCCCTGGATATATCGGGCAAAAGCTATATGTCTTGGGTGCTTGATGCTGAAATTCATCTTGATGCGATGGGTATGGCAGACACCATCCGTGATAAAAATCAGGCATCAAACCAAGACCGTGCCAAAGCAATGATATTCCTACGCCATCACCTTGATGAAGGCCTGAAAATAGAAAATATCTTATTGTTAAAGATCTAGTCATACTGTGGAATATTTTAAAAGATAGATATGACCACTTGAAGATGGTCGTTCTTCCACAAGCACGATATGATTGGACTCATCTAAGGCTACAAGATTTTAATCTATTTGTGAGTATAATTCTGCTATGTTCAGAATTATTTCCCAACTAAAATTATGTGGTGATAATGTTATTGATTATGATATGTTGGAGAAAACTTTCACCACTTTTCATGCCTCGAATATGCTCCTGCAGCAGCAATATCGAGAGATGGGATTTAAAAGGTATTCTGAACTTATCTCACATCTTCTTATAGCCGAACAACATAATGGGCTATTAATGAAAAATCATGAAAGTCGACCTACTTGTTCTTGTCCATTCCTGAAGTGAATGAGACGAACTTCCACCAATCCAAACGTGGAAGAGGTTGTGGCCCCAGTCGTGGTCATGGCCGTGGTCGGGGAAGAAATCCCAATCATGGTAATAATAATGCACCAAAGAACCCTCCTCGCCACCAGCAGTGGAAAAGGAAGGAACAAAAGCATGAAGCGGTGCAAGCACCAAATGCAAAAAGTGCATGCTTACCCCCGCCTGAAAGGGCAGAGAGGCTGTTTCCAATCGACCCTCAGCTCAGGACAAAGAAAAGACAGAGAAAAATGCTGGAGCAAATTTTATCTCCGAAGATAATTTTGACTTCATGCATTTAGATGTAGCTGATTACTTTGCACTCCCAGAAGGAGAAACAAGTCATGTAATCGGTAGTGAATCTGTAGAAATATAAATATTTTGATTTTTGTTGTTTGTAATAAGTAGTATGGTTATATAATTGTACATAAATAAAAGTTACGATTTGATAATGATGTTTACTATAATATATCTTATTTATGTTATTTTGAAGAATATGGATATTATTATTAGATCAACTTAAACTCTAGCAGAGTTTGCAAGAAATATCCAACTACCAGAAGTAGTTATTTTCGTATATCTCATTGTAATTATATTTTATTAACCACCAGAAGTGGTATATGCATATGATCACCAGAAGTGATAATTTAGACTTTCTATGATTACAATTGAAGATAAGATACATAAATATTCTCTACACGCCTCGATTTGCTCCTGAAGTAGTAAATATTTTAAAAGAGGTTGTGGCATCACAATTTATTGTGATTAATGCGCGTTCAGATAATCATGTTCGATTTTCCTGAAGAATGAGAACTTTTGATAATAATAATCCATTCCATGAAGTGAATGTGGAAATATTAATAAATTTGGTAAATATGAACGCGCTTTTGATGTAAATATATTTACCTCCGGAAGAGGTAATATAATTGAGAGAATATATATTCAATATTTTGTATTTTAAATCTGCTCCTGAAGAAGTAATACAATTGGAATTGCCTCCTGAAGTAGGAAAATATTATGAATAGGAGTTTTCTTGTGCTTAAATAATTGTTTACTTGGTTGTAATTTTCTCTTATGGTACCAGAAGTATCAGAGCAATATTTGATAGTACAAATGTATCAACAACTCCTGAAGAGCTAATTGTTTGCGTAGAAGACACGTGACACCCGTAGTGTCCGATAAATATTAGATTATGAATAATAATTGAAGGCTCTCGAAGAGATTATTTACAATATGTCATTCATATTATATGATTGTGGTCAAAACACAGGTTGTAGTAAACCCGAAGTTTACTAAAATAAAAGGCTATCATATTAAGATTATAAATGATTGAAAGATTGAAAATCTTCATTTTTCCACAATCATAGGGGGTAAAATAATATGTATATGAGAAGTTACCCGCCTTATTCTTCGATTTGTACTTCATCATGTATCACGATAAACCAGAAGTTTACTAATACAAAAGTAGCTATAGTAAATCAGAAGTTTACTAATGCAAAAGTTTATGTCATAGTAAACGAGAAGTTTACTAAGAGATAGCACATGTCATGATAAACTTGAAGTTTTCATTTGCCATTCTTAAATGAGCTATTTGAGAATTTAGATAAGAATATACTGAAGAACTGTCACGACCCTAGTTCACCAATCGTGAACATGTCGTGACGGCACCCAGTCCCCACGACTAGGTAAGCCTAACACTTTGCGGAATGTACAACTTTATGAACTTTAAACAAGAAATAGCGGAAAATGATATAAATAGGAATGTAATCCGTGCCGGTTGGCACATACACTCGTCAACACACTGCATAAAAATACCACCAAGACCGGAATCCCACGGGTAACACAGACTAAAAGAGAAATACAACCGTGGCTCTATGTGTAAAGAGTATCTAAAACAACGAAATGAAGGAAAACATCTACTAGAACTATCGAGAATAGAAGGAGGGCCTCCGGATCCGCGGACGTAGCGGATCATACCTCGAGGTCTCCAGAGAGCTGCGGAAATCACCTAGCACCTGAAGCCCAAATGCCTTACGCATCCGCACGACAAAAGTGTGCGGAAGAGTAGCATGAGTACACCACGGCGGTACTCGGTGAGTGCCAAGCCTAACCTCGATGGAGTAGTGACGAGGAAGGTCGGGGCCTACCGAGAGAACAATAATATAATGATGATAACAATAATAAGCGGTTTAAATAATTATGAATCTGAATGACGACGGTAAAGTGATTTCTGCAACCGTCTACAATGTAAGCTAGCAACAAGTAAATAACTAAATAAAAACTCAATCGGCAAGTCCAGGACACCTGTGGGAATCGAACCCACGGTCCCATTGACGATACCTGCGGGTCTCCGGGAATCGAACCGCGCAGCCCATATCTCGATAAATAATCAATAACTCGGGATCTCGGGAATCGAACCCGTAGTCCTACCGATAACTCGGGATCTCGGGAATCGAACCCGTAGTCCCTACCAATAACTCGGGATCTCGGGAATCGAACCGTAGTCCCTACCAATATCACGCCGGGTCTCTGGGAATCGAACCCACAGCCACGGGTCTCCGGGAATCGAACCCGCAGTCCACAAGCACATCAAATAAAGAAAACACACAGAGAGAATATAATATGTTAAATTACAACTTCATCAAAATTAGTGCCAACAATTTATCAAGAGTTTAAGTAAATCAACTAGGCAATTAAACATGTTGAATCCTAGCTAATCATGCTTTTCTAAGTAATACCGGGTAATGGTAACGCTTTTATCAGCTAAGAGCAGGAATATCACTAATCAGACAATTCAAGTAAAGTGTGTGTTACAACAACCAGCGCATGTACACGCCCGTCACCTCGCGTACAAGGCACTTAAACTATCACATAATATCCTAGGGGTGAAAGTTCCCCCACACGAGGTTAGACAAGCCACTTACCTCAATTTCGGTACAAAACCGCTAAGAAACGACTCCGTTGCCACGAGTATCCGACTCCGAGTGGCTCAACTCTATCCAAATAAATTGCATATTGTAAATAATAATTCAAGTAATTTATTCTACACATAAATTCTAAGCTAATACATGAAATTATGTAAAATGACCAAAATGCCCTCGGACCCACGAGCTCGGAATCTGAAGTTTTTTGAAGATAAAGATTACCCATGACCTTAGGAACTCAAATATATAAATTTCTCTTAATTCCATACTCAAAATCGTGGTCAAAATCCAAAAATCTCAATTTCTAGGTTTTTCTATAAAACCCAAATTCTCCTTTTGATTCTCATGAATTTTGATGTTAAATCTAAGGTATAAACACAAAATAAAAGTTGAAAACTAGTTAGAGGAACTTACCCAATGATTTGGTATGAACATCCACTCTCAAAATCGCCCATTCTCGGACCTAGGGCTCAAAATATGGTAAAATGAAGCAAAAACTCGAGGTTCACAGCTAAAATCAAGCTGCAGAAGTCGCATTTGCGATCCAGGGTTCGCAATTGCGAACCCTCGCAAAAACGAAGAAGTTCTTCGCAATTGCGAACAAAGAGAGGCTGGGAAGGGCCGCATTTGCGACAAAAAGTTCGCAATTGCGAACTGGCAACGCAATTGCGATGGAAATGTTCGCAATTGCGAGCTTACCAGAAGCAGCAGTTTTTCCCTGACACAAAAATAAGCATAACTTCCTCATACGATGTCCAAATTCGATGATTCTTTTTCCTATGGCTCCGTAATTTCGATACGGATCTAATAGTTCAAACAAAATTGAATTTGGAGATCATTTACCTAATATGGTACCCCTTTATGTTCAAAGAAGCAAAGGTTGAAACATCAAATAAGAGCGTGATCACAACCCGAAACACACCCGAGGCCCCCGGGACCCCAATCAATCATACCAACCAACCCCAAAGCACATTACGGACTTGCTCGAGGCCTCAAACCACATCAACAACTCTAAAACCATGAATTACACCCCGATTCAAACTTTATGAACTATGAAGTTTCCAACTTCTATTTCCGATGCCGAAACCTATCAAATCGCATCCGATTGACTTCAAATTTTGCACACACGTTCAAAATGATATATCGAAGCTACATAAACTTTCGGAATTCCATTCTGACCCTCGGATCAAAATCTCACCTATCAACCGAAATTCGCCAAAATACTAACTTTGCCAATTCAACCTTAATTCTACACCGGTCATCACAAAAATATTCCGGACACACTCTTAAGTCCCAAATCACCTAACGAAACTATCCGAACCATAAGATTTGCATTTTGAGTCCGATATCAAAATTTCCACTTCCGGTCAAATTTTCTCAAAAACCTTCAATTTTCTATCTTTCGCCAAACGACTCCAAAATGACCCACGGACCTCCGAATTCACTTCCGATCGCGCTCCCAAATCCAGAATAACCATACGGAGCTACTCCCAGTCTCGGAATCCCAAATGGACATTAATAACACTAAAATGCATTTTAAGCCAAATTGATGCAATTTCTTCTAAAATGCTATCTTCTATAATATGCGCCAAAACGCTCTCGGGTTATCCAAAACCCGATCCAGGCATACGCCCAAGTCTGAAATCAGCATATGAACCTGTTGGAACCTTCAAATCTAAATTCCGAGGTCGTATACTCAAAATTCCAATCCTAGTTCATTTCTTCAGTTTTAAGCTTTGGAAATAAGAATTTTCATTTAAATTTGACTCCAAACTTCTTGAATTTTAATTCTGACCATACACACAAGTCAATATACTTGAGATGAAGTTGCTCATGGCCTCAAACTGCTGAATGACGCGCCGTATCTCAAAACGACCGGTTGGGTCGTTACAATCTCCCCCACTTAACATACGTTCGTCCTCGAATGTGCTGAGAACTACACTGAAGTAGTCTGAAATCACTGGTTTAACATCTCATGCAACTTCCTGTGCTTTCGCAACTCATTTGAGCACATTAGCTCGATAACTCTATAGACATACTCCTTTATTCGAGTAAATAAGCCATTAGACCCAATTCCAACATCCGGAATTTCCTGCCTAGCATGTTTCCATCATACGACCACAATATCATTCTTCACACGCTGTACCCATACATGACTGCATAACTTTGTTGAATTCACACTTTGCATCACTTTACTCATGGGACCACAATAATATTCTTTAAATATAATAGTCGAAATTCCACAAATCCGATGCTCTCATTGCATCTCATGACCTACATGGGTCTTGCTCTAGCTTTTACAACACCGATACGACGGAAGAGATGTGCAGGAATTCATATTTAGTTGCCAAGTCAACAAATCATTCAGTCTATACTCCTGACAAGATCCATTACCTTGTCCTAAACCAGAGAATGATCTTTTTCTCTATAATATACTTCATATAATCAGTTTGCACCGACCCCAAATCCCATAACCTCATCTCACCCAGTACGAACTGCTCAGGCGATAAGCCACCTCAGACATAATCAAAAGTCCCACAAGATGACACAATGTGCCAGTAGGCTACTGATTCGTACGTGATACAAAAGGAAGGCGAAAACTAGAGAGAATTATTCAGCTCTCACATAAACATGGGCCTCCTCAGAAAATAGGAAACATAACACATAAAAGCAATTATAGACACTGAAATAGACACCACATTGTTGCGGCGTGCAACCCGATCCCAACAATATGCCCATGGCGGCGTGCCACCCGATCCCAACAATATAACCATGGCGGCGTGCCACCCGATCCCAACAATATAACCATGGCGGCGTGCCACCCGATCCCAACAATATAACCATGGCGGCGTGCCACCCGATCCCAACAATATAACCATGGCGGCGTGCCATCCGACCCCGACGATATAAAACTCACACAAGGAGTCATATGTCGAGCTGAATAGCTCGTCACATCAAAATACCGACTATCGATCATAAGCACACTAAGGTGCATGATATCAGACACAATGAAACATATAGCGCTATAGGCTACAACTTAAGCACAACTGAGGTGTGATATAAGAAATGAGCCTCAAGAGCCATCATGCTCATATAACATCACCGCTGAGCGGAACCTCAACACATAAGGAACTTACCAAGCCGTCACACACTCATACGGTGCAATATATCTTTACTTGAATTAACTAACCGCGAAATAAGACCGCGACTATCCCTCCATAAAGGGCGCATTGCTGGAAGAAACATAACCGGCCTGATGCAAGGCTCACTTCCACATTTAAATCTATCCACCGACCTTAAGTCTATCCTGGTCGTGCCAAGCTAAGTCAATAATATTTCACAGGTCTATAACCCGATAAGCAGAGTGCCCTCCAGGCATAAATTCTCAAATGAATGATATCACCAAAAACCTCATACTTGGTTTAAATTTCTAACCAATCAAGTGACTACAAAAAACAAGTGATGACCCTTTGGGTCGTCACACCCACCATCCTCCGAATAATTAAACGGACCTGCACATTCAACCCACCGGCTGCACTAACACTGAAAAGCGATCAGGAGTCCCTAACCGGGATGCAAAGTCTTTCTCACAGAACACCGATCTCAAATGATGCTGATGTTAATACCCATCTTACTCAAAACACTGAAACTCCTTTCCTGCTCATCCGAGCTCTTTATATCACATTCATTGACCAAATTGTGACCTTGGTCCTTACTTCAAATTTTCATACTACTCACTGCACCCCACGTGCCGATATACGATAGGCACAATTTCCATCATAGCTCTAGAACTGACAATACGCTAATACTTCATCACATAAGACTTTTCATTAAGCTCACTGCAGGAGAACTATAACAACATACGGTGAATTCTCACAACCATCGAATATGCCAATCCATAAGTAGTGGTCCAAGCCACCATAACCCTTCCCGAGATCTGCCTACTCATAACAAGCCCTTAACAGAAGAATACTTCAGAATAACATCAATCACTGCGGCCGACAAGTCTCAAATGCACCGCCACAAATCACATGCATAATTCGATCACGTTGCATGAACCGATCATTGACACTAATACGCCAACTCAACTATGGCCGATCAATCTACTTCCTTCCAGGTTATCCTTGATTGCCTTAGAAATGTTAATATCTTCCTTCAATACCTAACTTATTCCAACCGCACTTACCCCGAGTGACCTTAAATCATGAGGCCATGCTATCTCAAGAACGACGACCGTTTCATGTCTCTCAAATACTACACCACAAGTCAAAACATCATAGATCGTTTTGTGCCTTTCTTCATAAGTTGCTTCAAAAGCTTGAGCCTCAGCTGTACTTATAGACTCAGAATTATCAGGCACCACACTTTACCTCTTGAATTCACTAGGACCGCTATTGAGAGCCATCCGGCCCTGACTTGCCCCAGTACGCAACCAACTCTATTGAATTTTATTACATATGAATACCCTCTCGATAAAGCCCCCAACGGAACCACTTCCCGCGAAGCCTGCACCTATTCGAGGCATAAATCATGAATCTTTCCTCAAGTTTGAACACGAGCCAGTAAGGCTAACCATAACATGCATTCAACAATTTATATACTCAAATTACCACTCATGGCCCTTTTCCGTGGCTGCAATAACACAATAATACGCTAGTATCCAGAATTCACACAGGTAATTAACCATGCGACCCAATCTTAAGCGGTGGGACTCTCCCATTTAGCCCAAAGCCACTATTACACGACTCTCGAACACATTAGAACCATTCTCTCAAGTCATTTACTATTATTCAACTGCAACTCACTTGATCCAACGAATATAACCACCTGTGCTCTATTAGCACTCTAACACCATAGGGTATGACCTCATCCCAATACAACCAAACATCTTCTCGCTCCATGCACCGAGCATTCTTTACCACGACAGCTTAAGACATACTGTGATTCTCACACCTACGAAGCACCATGTAGCCTTCGCCGAAGTCTTCCCTGTTGATAATGAAATGTAGAATTATTATGGACACGGGAACATCAAAAGTCCCAACGTCATACCATACGAGTCTCAACTCTTACTCTTCCACAAGTTTCAAAGAACTTTTTGAATAGCACCTAAATACAGTGCGAGCCAAATCTGATATGATACATGACCCATAATTTGGTCGTTGATAGTGAAATCCTTTTAGTTAGCACGAAGCCTTAAAGATACATCTTGCTAATCCACGATAATAGCCTTTATCATATGTACGTCTTCATCATAAGACAACCCAAGACATTGGTTTGGTACATGTCCTTCTTAAGACGGTTAAACTCATTTCCCCCAGTATCTCTGCTGGCTGAATTCTTCGCTAAATAGATATCTCATATGAACCATATAGTCTTTATTACCACTAACTATCTTTAGATCTACATCCACGTTGTGATTCTACCTTTACTGTGACGATTAGGCAGTTAAGTAAACCTTCTCAAGACCATACTTATCAACTGAATGTCAGAACCTAGTGCACCCCCATGTGCACAGTTGAAGATATCTCAATTCTATTGCATTATCGATATGGATGACACGCGGTAACAATGGTTGAGTAAATTCTTGACTTCCTTGAGATCTCTCTGCAGCGTCACGAACCGTTGGCGCATACTTAATACCGAGCGCGAAATTTCAATACACGAGTGGATGCGAAAGAACATATGACATAGGCTCCAACTGAATAAATGGCGCACGATAAGGAATTCAAAGAATTGAAGAGTTTCCTAAACAGTTACATAGCCCCTCGTAGATAAATACAGACGTCTCCGTATCGATCAGCGAGAATCTAAGTAACCGGTCCGTGTCCCGTGACTCCTACGAACCTAGAGCTCTGATACCAACTTGTCATGACCCTAGTTCACCAATCGTGAACATGTCGTGACGGCACCCAGTCCCCACGACTAGGTAAGCCTAACACTTTGCGGAATGTACAACTTTATGAACTTTAAACAAGAAATAGCGGAAAATGATATAAATAGGAATGTAATCCGTGCCGCTCGGCACATACACTCGTCAACACACTGCATAAAAATACCACCAAGACCCGGAATCCCACGGGTAACACAGACTAAAAGAAATACAACTGTGGCTCTATGTGTAAAGAGTATCTAAAACAACGAAATGAAGGAAAACATCTACTAGAACTATCAGAATAGAAGGAGGGCCTCCGGATCCGCGGACGTAGCAGATCATACCTCGAGGTCTCCAAATTTACTGCTGAATCACCTAGTACGGGCCTGTCCTGATGTACCTGGATCTGCACAACAAAAGTGTGCGGAAGAGTAGCATGAGTACACCACGGCGGTACTCAGTAAGTGCCAAGCCTAACCTCGATGGAGTAGTGACGAGGAAGGTCAGGGCCCTACTGAGAGAACAATAATATAATGATGATAACAATAATAAGCAGTTTAAATAATTATGAATCCGAATGACGACAGTAAAGTGATTTCTGCAACCGTCTACAATGTAAGCTAGCAGCAAGTAAATAACTAAATAAAAACTCAATCAGCAAGTCCAGGACCTGTGGGAATCGAACCCACAGTCCCATTGACAGTACCTCTGGGTCTCCAGGAATCGAACCCGCAACCCATATCTCAATAAATAATCAATAACTCAGGATCTCCGGGAATCGAACCCGTAGTCCCTACCAATATCACGCCGGGTCTCTGGGAATCGAACCCGTAGTCCCTACCAATAACTCAGGATCTCGGGAATCGAACCCGTAGTCCCTACCAATATCATGTCGGGTCTCTGGGAATCGAACCCACAGCCCTGGGTCTCCGGGAATCGAACCCGCAGTCCACAAGCACATTAAATAAAGAAAACACACAGAGAGAATATAATATGTTAAATTACAACTTCATCAAAATTAGTGCCAACAATTTATCAAGAGTTTAAGTAAATCAACTAGGCAATTAAACATGTTGAATCCTAGCTAATCATGCTTTTCTAAGTAATACTGGGTAATGGTAACGCTTTTATCAGCTAAGAGCAGGAATATCACTAATCAGACAATTCAAGTAAAGTGTGTGTTACAACAACCAGCGCATGTACACGCCCGTCACCTCGCGTACAAGGCACTTAAACTATCACATAATATCCTAGGGGTGAAAGTTCCCCCACACGAGGTTAGACAAGCCACTTACCTCAATTCCGGTACAAAACCGCTAAGAAACGACTCCGTTGCCACGAGTATCCGACTCCGAGTGGCTCAACTCTATCCAAATAAATTGCATATTGTAAATAATAATTCAAGTAATTTATTCTACACATAAATTCTAAGCTAATACATGAAATTATGTAAAATGACCAAAATGCCCTCGGACCCACGAGCTCGGAATCTGAAGTTTTTTGAAGATAAAGATTACCCATGACCTTAGGAACTCAAATATATAAATTTCTCTTAATTCCATACTCAAAATCGTGGTCAAAATCCAAAAATCTCAATTTCTAGGTTTTTCTATAAAACCCAAATTCTCCTTTTGATTCTCATGAATTTTGATGTTAAATCTAAGGTATAAACACAAAATAAAAGTTGAAAACTAGTTAGAGGAACTTACCCAATGATTTGGTATGAACATCCACTCTCAAAATCGCCCATTCTCGGACCTAGGGCTCAAAATATGGTAAAATGAAGCAAAAACTCGAGGTTCACAGCTAAAATCAAGCTGCAGAAGTCGCATTTGCGATCCAGGGTTCGCAATTGCGAACCCTCGCAAAAACGAAGAAGTTCTTCGCAATTGCGAACAAAGAGAGGCTGGGAAGGGCCGCATTTGCGACAAAAAGTTCGCAATTGCGAACTGGCAACGCAATTGCGATGGAAATGTTCGCAATTGCGAGCTTACCAGAAGCAGCAGTTTTTCCCTGACACAAAAATAAGCATAACTTCCTCATACGATGTCCAAATTCGATGATTCTTTTTCCTATGGCTCCGTAATTTCGATACGGATCTAATAGTTCAAACAAAATTGAATTTGGAGATCATTTACCTAATATGGTACCCCTTTATGTTCAAAGAAGCAAAGGTTGAAACATCAAATAAGAGCGTGATCACAACCCGAAACACACCCGAGGCCCCCGGGACCCCAATCAATCATACCAACCAACCCCAAAGCACATTACGGACTTGCTCGAGGCCTCAAACCACATCAACAACTCTAAAACCATGAATTACACCCCGATTCAAACTTTATGAACTATGAAGTTTCCAACTTCTATTTCCGATGCCGAAACCTATCAAATCGCATCCGATTGACTTCAAATTTTGCACACACGTTCAAAATGATATATCGAAGCTACATAAACTTTCGGAATTCCATTCTGACCCTCGGATCAAAATCTCACCTATCAACCGAAATTCGCCAAAATACTAACTTTGCCAATTCAACCTTAATTCTACACCGGTCATCACAAAAATATTCCGGACACACTCTTAAGTCCCAAATCACCTAACGAAACTATCCGAACCATAAGATTTGCATTTTGAGTCCGATATCAAAATTTCCACTTCCGGTCAAATTTTCTCAAAAACCTTCAATTTTCTATCTTTCGCCAAACGACTCCAAAATGACCCACGGACCTCCGAATTCACTTCCGATCGCGCTCCCAAATCCAGAATAACCATACGGAGCTACTCCCAGTCTCGGAATCCCAAATGGACATTAATAACACTAAAATGCATTTTAAGCCAAATTGATGCAATTTCTTCTAAAATGCTATCTTCCATAATATGCGCCAAAACGCTCTCGGGTTATCCAAAACCCGATCCAGGCATACGCCCAAGTCCGAAATCATCATATGAACCTGTTGGAACCTTCAAATCTAAATTCCGAGGTCGTATACTCAAAATTCCAATCCTAGTTCATTTCTTCAGTTTTAAGCTTTGGAAATAAGAATTTTCATTTAAATTTGACTCCAAACTTCTTGAATTTTAATTCGGACCATACACACAAGTCAATATACTTGAGATGAAGTTACTCATGGCCTCAAACTGCTGAATGACGTGCCGTATCTCAAAACGACCGGTTGGGTCGTTACAATCTCCCCCACTTAAACATACGTTCGTCCTCGAACGTGCTGAGAACTACACTGAAGTAGTCTGAAATCACTGGTTTAACATCTCGTGCAACTTCCTGTGCTTCCGCAACTCATTTGAGCACATTAGCTCGATAACTCTATAGACATACTCCTTTATTCGAGTAAATAAGCCATTAGACCCAATTCCAACATCCGGAATTTCCTGCCTAGCATGTTTCCATCATACGACCACAATATCATTCTTCACACGCGTACCCATACATGACTGCATAACTTTGTTGAATTCACACTTTTCATCACTTTACTCATGGGACCACAATAATATTCTTTAAATATAATAGTCGAAATTCCACAAATCTGATGCTCTCATTGCATCTCATGACCTACATGGGTCTTGCTCTAGCTTTTACAACACCGATACAACGGAAGGGATGTGCAGGAATTCATATTTAGTTGCCAAGTCAACAAATCATTCAGTCTATACTTCTAACAAGATCCATTACCTTGTCCTAAACCAGAGAATGTTATTTTCCTCTATAATATACTTTATATAATCAGTTTGCACTGACCCCAAATCCCATAACCTCATCTCACCCAGTACGAACTGCTCAGGCGATAAGCCACCTCAGACATAATCAAAAGTCCCACAAGATGACACAATGTGCGAGTAGGCTACTGATTCGTACGTGATACAAAAGGAAGGCGAAAACTAGAGAGAATTATTCAGCTCTCACATAAACATGGGCCTCCTCAGAAAATAGGAAACATAACACATAAAAGCAATTATAGACACCGAAATAGACACCACATTGTTGCGGCGTGCAACCCGATCCCAACAATATGCCCATGGCGGCGTGCCACCCGATCCCAACAATATAACCATGGCGGCGTGCCACCCGATCCCAACAATATAACCATGGCGGCGTGCCACCCGATCCCAACAATATAACCATGGCGGCGTGCCACCCGATCCCAACAATATAACCATGGCGGCGTGCCACCCGATCCCAACAATATAAAACTCACACAAGGAGTTATATGTCGAGCTGAATAGTTCGTCACATCAAAATACTGACTATCGATCATAAGCACACTAAGGTGCATGATATCGGACACAATGAAACATATAGCGCTATAGGCTACAACTCAAGCACAACTGAGGTGCGATATAAGATCTGAGTCTCAAGAGCCATCATGCTCATATAACATCACCGCTGAGCGGAACCTCAACACATAAGGAACTTACCAAGCCGTCACACACTCATACGGTGCAATATATCTTTACTTGAATTAACTAACCGCGAAATAAGACCGCGACTATCCCTCCATAAAGGGCGCATTGCTGGAAGAAACATAACCGCCCTGACGCAAGGCTCACTTTCACATTTAAATCTATCCACCGACCTTAAGTCTATCCTGGTTGTGCCAAGCTAAGTCAATAGTATTTCACAGGTCTATAACCCACTAAGCAGAGTGCCCTCCAGGCATAAGTTCTCAAATGGATGATATCACCAAAATCCTCATACTTGGTTTAAATTTCTAACCAATCAAGTGACTACAAGTCACACCTATACAATCTTCTTGTGGGTCAAGCTCCCACCATCTTCCGAATAATTAAACGGACCTGCACATTCAACCCACCGGCTGCACTAACACTGAAAAGTGATCAGGAGTCCCTAACCGGGATGCAAAGCCTTTCTCATAGAACACCGATCTCAAATGATACCGATGTTAATACCCATCTTACTCAAAACACTGAAACTCCTTTCCTGCTCATCCGAGCTCTTTATATCACATTCATTGACCAAATTGTGACCTTGGTCCTTACTTCAAATTTTCATACTACTCACTGCACCCCACGTGCCGATATACGATAGGCACAATTTCCATCATAGCTCTAGAACTGACAATACGCTAATACTTCATCACATAAGACTTTTCATTAAGCTCACTGCAGGAGAACTATAACAACATACGGTGAATTCTCACAACCATCGAATATGCCAATCCATAAGTAGTGGTCCAAGCCACCATAACCCTTCCCGAGATCTGCCTGCTCATAACAAGCCCTTAACAGAAGAATACTTCAGAATAACATCAATCACTGCGGCCGACAAGTCTCAAATGCACCGCCACAAATCACATGCATAATTCGATCACGTTGCATGAACCGATCATTGACACTAATACGCCAACTCAACTATGGCTGATCAATCTACTTCCTTCCAGGTTATCCTT
This sequence comes from Nicotiana noctiflora, assembly GCA_032618575.1. NCBI lineage: Eukaryota > Viridiplantae > Streptophyta > Magnoliopsida > Solanales > Solanaceae > Nicotiana > Nicotiana noctiflora. The sequence continues at coordinate 94,833 of JASVEL010013570.1, forward strand.
GATTGCCTTAGAAATGTTAATATCTTCCTTCAATACCTAACTTATTCCAACCGCACTTACCCAGAGTGACCTTAAATCATGAGGCCATGCTATCTCAAGAACGACGACCATTTCATGTCTCTCAAATACTACACCACAAGTCGAAACATCATAGATCGTTTTGTGCCTTTCTTCATAAGTTGCTTCAAAAGCTTGAGCCTCAACTGTACTTATAGACTCAAAATTATCAGGCACCACACTTTACCTCTTGAATTCACTAGGACCGCTATTGAGAGCCATCCGGCCCTGACTTGCCCCAGTACGCAACCAACTCTATTGAATTTTATTACATATGAATACCCTCTCGATAAAGCCCCCAACGGAACCACTTCCCGCGAAGCCTGCACCTATTCGAGGCATAAATCATGAATCTTTCCTCAAGTTTGAACACGAGCCAGTAAGGCTAACCATAACATGCATTCAACAATTCAAATACTCAAATTACCACTCATGGCCCTTTTTTTTGGTGGCTGCAATAACACAATAATACGCTAGTATCCAGAATTCACACAGGTAATTAACCATGCGACCCAATCTTAAGCGGTGGGACTCTCCCATTTAGCCCAAAGCCACTATTACACGACTCTCGAACACATTAGAACCATTCTCTCAAGTCATTTACTATTATTCAACTGCAACTCACTTGATCCAACGAATATAACCACCTGTGCTCTATTAGCACTCTAACACCATAGGGTATGACCTCATCCCAATACAACCAAACATCTTCTCGCTCCGTGCATCGAGCATTATTTACCGCGACAGCTTAAGACATATTGTGATTCTCACACCTACGAAGCACCATGTAGCCTTCACCGAAATCTTCCCTGCTGATAATGAAATGTAGAATTATTATGGACACAGGAACATCAAAAGTCCCAACGTCATACCATACGAGTCTCAACTCTTACTCTTCCACAAGTTTCGAAGAACTTTTTGAATAGCACCTAAATACAGTGCGAGCCAAATCTGATATGATACATGACCCATAATTTGGTCGTTGATAGTGAAATCCTTTTAGTTAGCACGAAGCCTTAAAGATACATCTTGCTAATCCACGATAATAGCCTTTATCATATGTACGTCTTCATCATAAGACAACCCAAGACATTGGTTTGGTACATGTCCTTCTTAAGACAGTTAAACTCATTTCCCCCAGTATCTCTGCTGGTTGAATTCTTCGCTAAATAGATATCTCATATGAACCATATAGTCTTTATTACCACTAACTATCTTTAGATCTACATCCACGTTGTGATTCTACCTTTACTGTGACGATTAGGCAGTTAAGTAAACCTTCTCAAGACCATACTTATCAACTGAATGTCAGAACCTAGTGCACCCCCACGTGCACAGTTGAAGATATCTCAATTCTATTGCATTATCGATATGGATGACACGCGGTAACAATGGTTGAGTAAATTCTTGACTTCCTTGAGATCTCTCTGCAGCGTCACGAACCGTTGGCGCATACTTGATACCGAGTGCGCAATTTCAACACACGAGTGGATGCAAAAGAACATATGACATAGGCTCCAGCTGAATAAATGGCGCACGATAAGGAATTCAAAGAATTGAAGAGTTTCCTAAATAGTTACATAGCCCCTCGTAGATAAATACAGACGTCTCCGTATCGATCAGCGAGAATCTAAGTAACCGGTCTGTGTCCCGTGACTCCTACGAACCTAGAGCTCTGATACCAACTTGTCACGACCCTAGTTCACCAATCGTGAACATGTCGTGACGGCACCCAGTCCCCACGACTAGGTAAGCCTAACACTTTGCGGAATGTACAACTTTATGAACTTTAAACAAGAAATAGCGGAAAATGATATAAATAGGAATGTAATCCGTGCCGGTTGGCACATACACTCGTCAACACACTGCATAAAAATACCACCAAGACCCGGAATCCCACGGGTAACACAGACTAAAAGAAATACAACCTGTGGCTCTATGTGTAAAGAGTATCTAAAACAACGAAATGAAGGAAAACATCTACTAGAACTATCAGAATAGAAGGAGGGCCTCCGGATCCGCGGACGTAGCAGATCATACCTCGAGGTCTCCAAGTGTGTTGCTGATATCACCTAGTATGGGCCTGTCCTGATGTACCTGGATCTGCACAACAAAAGTGTGCAGAAGAGTAGCATGAGTACACCACGGCGGTACTCAGTAAGTGCCAAGCCTAACCTCGATGGAGTAGTGACGAGGAAGGTCAGGGCCCTACTGAGAGAACAATAATATAATGATGATAACAATAATAAGCAGTTTAAATAATAATGAATCTGAAATGATAACAGTAAAGTGATTTCTGCAACCGTTTACGAATTAAGCTAGCAGCAAGTAAATAATTAAATAAAAACTCAATCATCAAGTCCAGGACCTGTGGGAATCGAACCCACAGTCCCATTGACAGTACCTCCGGGTCTCCGGGAATCGAACCCGCAGCCCATATCTCAATAAATAATCAATAACTCAGGATCTCGGGAATCGAACCCGTAGTCCCTACCAATAACTCAGGATCTCGGGAATCGAACCCGTAGTCCCTACCAATAACTCAGGATCTCGGGAATCGAACCCGTAGTCCCTACCAATATCATGCCGGGTCTCTGGGAATCGAACCCACAGCCCTGGGTCTCCGGGAATCGAACCCGCAGTCCACAAACACATCAAATAAAGAAAACACACAGAGAGAATATAATATGTTAAATTACAACTTCATCAAAATTAGTGCCAACAATTTATCAAGAGTTTAAGTAAATCAACTAGGCAATTAAACATGTTGAATCCTAGCTAATCATGCTTTTCTAAGTAATACCGGGTAATGGTAACGCTTTTATCAGCTAAGAGCAGGAATATCACTAATCAGACAATTCAAGTAAAGTGTGTGTTACAACAACCAGCGCATGTACACGCCCGTCACCTCGCGTACAAGGCACTTAAACTATCACATAATATCCTAGGGGTGAAAGTTCCCCCACACGAGGTTAGACAAGCCACTTACCTCAATTCTGGTACAAAACCGCTAAGAAACGACTCTGTTGCCACGAGTATCCGACTTCGAGTGGCTCAACTCTATCCAAATAAATTGCATATTGTAAATAATAATTCAAGTAATTTATTCTACACATAAATTCTAAGCTAATACATGAAATTATGTAAAATGACCAAAATGCCCTCGGACCCACGAGCTCGGAATCTGAAGTTTTTTGAAGATAAAGATTACCCATGACCTTAGGAACTCAAATATATAAATTTCTCTTAATTCCATACTCAAAATCGTGGTCAAAATCCAAAAATCTCAATTTCTAGGTTTTTCTATAAAACCCAAATTCTCCTTTTGATTCTCATGAATTTTGATGTTAAATCTAAGGTATAAACACAAAATAAAAGTTGAAAACTAGTTAGAGGAACTTAACCAATGATTTGGTATGAACATCCACTCTCAAAATCGCCCATTCTCGGACCTAGGGCTCAAAATATGGTAAAATGAAGCAAAAACTCGAGGTTCACAGCTAAAATCAAGCTGCAGAAGTCGCATTTGCGATCCAGGGTTCGCAATTGCGAACCCTCGCAAAAACGAAGAAGTTCTTCGCAATTGCGAACAAAGAGAGGCTGGGAAGGGCCGCATTTGCGACAAAAAGTTCGCAATTGCGAACTGGCAACGCAATTGCGATGGAAATGTTCGCAATTGCGAGCTTACCAGAAGCAGCAGTTTTTCCCTGACACAAAAATAAGCATAACTTCCTCATACGATGTCCAAATTCGATGATTCTTTTTCCTATGGCTCCGTAATTTCGATACGGATCTAATAGTTCAAACAAAATTGAATTTGGAGATCATTTACCTAATATGGTACCCCTTTATGTTCAAAGAAGCAAAGGTTGAAACATCAAATAAGAGCGTGATCACAACCCGAAACACACCCGAGGCCCCCGGGACCCCAATCAATCATACCAACCAACCCCAAAGCACATTACGGACTTGCTCGAGGCCTCAAACCACATCAACAACTCTAAAACCATGAATTACACCCCGATTCAAACTTTATGAACTATGAAGTTTCCAACTTCTATTTCCGATGCCGAAACCTATCAAATCGCATCCGATTGACTTCAAATTTTGCACACACGTTCAAAATGATATATCGAAGCTACATAAACTTTCGGAATTCCATTCTGACCCTCGGATCAAAATCTCACCTATCAACCGAAATTCGCCAAAATACTAACTTTGCCAATTCAACCTTAATTCTACACCGGTCATCACAAAAATATTCCGGACACACTCTTAAGTCCCAAATCACCTAACGAAACTATCCGAACCATAAGATTTGCATTTTGAGTCCGATATCAAAATTTCCACTTAGGTCAAATTTTCTCAAAAACCTTCAATTTTCTATCTTTCGCCAAACGACTCCAAAATGACCCACGGACCTCCGAATTCACTTCCGATCGCGCTCCCAAATCCAGAATAACCATACGGAGCTACTCCCAGTCTCGGAATCCCAAACGGACATTAATAACACTAAAATGCATTTTAAGCCAAATTGATGCAATTTCTTCTAAAATGCTATCTTCCATAATATGCGCTAAAACGCTCCCGGGTTATCCAAAACCCGATCCAGGCATACGCCCAAGTCCGAAATTATCATATGAACCTGTTGGAACCTTCAAATCTCAATTCCGAGGTCGTATACTCAAAATTCCAATCCTAGTTCATTTCTTCAGTTTTAAGCTTTGGAAATAAGAATTTTCATTTAAATTTGACTCCAAACTTCTAGAAGTTTACTAAGAGATAGCACATGCCATGATAAACTTGAAGTTTTCATTTGCCATTTTTAAATGACCTATTTGAGAATTTAGATAAGCATATACTGAAGAACTAGAAGATTCTTCAAGAATTCTTCTGTGTTGCTTGTTCTCATAATAAATTGATTATACCAACTAAAGTTGGGACTAAAACCCCTTATTCTGAATTATATAAAAGGTGAATACGGGCCCATTCACCTATCATGTAAACCACTTATAGATGCATATATAAGATGGTTACATGTATGTTTCTTGTCAACCTGCAGTTTGGCATTTGAAATTGCTTTTCTCGCTTAAGAGCATAATTTTCAGATTATGAAATCAAGACAGTTCATCTTGATAATGTTGGTTTATGTACAAGCTAGTTTAGCAATGAATACCTCCTATTAATGGCTAAACTATTGTTTATGAGAACAAAGCTTCATGTGTTGGTCTAAGATTTTCTAAATTGCATACAGCAACACTTGTATGCATCAGACCAACAAATGATAAGTCCTCCCCTCATATTTGGTTTAGGATCAGAAATCAAATATTTTACTATCTTTTGATGTATGGTATATGATTAATTTCTCTACCACAATGCATAAAGATATGTTTCCCAAAGAAGATTGGGGATATATGTTAGTTTTTCTAACATATAGGGAATGATATAAATAGCTGAAAAATATGCTATATGAATGGAATTATCATGATCCTCACTTAGAAGATAATTCAAGTCAAATGCCAGAAGCATTTGTTGATCCAAAATCAAATATCATATTTCAGCTGCAAATGTTCCTATTAAAATTTAAAATCCCTGAAGGATAGTGTTTACTGTACGCATGAAGCGTGGTAGACAAATCGGTTCCAAAGGTAACGATCATTGAAAAATGATAAGGAGCTAATGATCAAAATGATCATAATAAGGAGGAAATAAGCTCTAGAAGAGCCCACGACATAACATTTCATGAAACTCCAGAAGAAGTTGAGGTACCTAAAAATAAAGAAAGTGATGAGATCTCAACAAGTTATGTCGCTTAGGAACCGACACAAAATGATCGTCGACGATATATTTGATACAATATAGTGCACAATACTGTAAAATATTGTGAGGATCGGACTAGTAGTCCAGACACCTGAAGATGTCATGCCATTTAAATGCGAGTCATAACCTATATGTCTCATTTAATTAAATCTCTATAAAGATCCCTGAAGGATTTAAAATGCCTGAAGCATATAAGTTCAATGTCTTGGGAAATGTACTCGATCAAATTATAAAGATCTTGTACGGTTTAAATCAATCTGGACGCAAGTGATTTAATCGCCTCAGTGAATATTTGTTGAAAGAGAGTTACATAAATAATGTTATTTGTCCATGTAAAGAAAATGTCATCAGAATTTGTTACACTTGCTGGATACGTTGATGACATAAATCTAGTTGGAACTCCAGAAGAGCTCCAAAAGGCAATTGAATATCTTAAGAAAGAATTTTAGATGAAAGATCTTGGAAAATAAAATTTATCTTGGTCTGCAAATTAAATATTTAGCAGACGAGATCTTTATCCATCAATTTGCCTATACATAAAGGGTCTTTGAACGCTTTTACATGGACAAGCGCACCCATTAAGTACATCAATGGGTGTTCGATCACTTGAAGTGAATAAGGATCCGTTCCGACCTCCAGAAGAGGATGAGGAACTCCTTGGTCCCGAAGTACCGTATCTTAGTGCAATTGGTGCACTAATGTATCTTGCTAATGCTACAAGGCCTGACATAGCATTTTCTGTTAATTTACTAGCAAGATATAGTTCTTCTCATACACGAAGACATTGGAACGGGATTAAGCATATATTGCGATATTTAAAGGGAACTCTTGATATGGGTTTGTTTTATGCTAACAAAGATAGTACAGATCTTGTTGGTTATGCAGATGCAGGTTATTTATCTGATCCTCATAAACCTCGATCTCAAACCGGATATGTATTTACGTATGGAGGTACTGTCATAAAATGGCGCTCCACAAAGCAATCTATTGTTGCTACTTCTTCAAATCACGCTGAGATAATAACTATTTATGAAACAAGGTTTTCATCAGGGGGAGTAAATACGCGATGCACTCTTTTTTCCTTACTAAGGTTTTTTCCCACAGGGTTTTCCTTATAAGGTTTTTAATGAGGCACCTAGCAATGCGTATTACTTATGTGTACTCTTTTTCCTTCACTAGGATTTTTCCCATGTGGTTTTTCCTTGTAAGGTTTTAATGAGGCACATTATTTTTAATGAGGCACATTATCTTTTAATTAACATCCAAGGGGAGTGTTATAAATATATTATATTATGGATGTTCATACTCAGTTGTAAATAAGCTTCCTGAAGAAGCTTATCCGTATATGACTCCGCCGTAAATATGTTTATCTATTTAGTACTCTATTGGAAATAAGCCTCCTGAAGAAGCTTATCATTTTGGTACCCGGTTATGGATAAACATTACCCCCGGTAGAAGATTATCCATATCGGATATAGTAGCAGCTTATCCTTTCAGTACGCCGTTATGGATAAACATTACTCTTAATATAAGATTATCCATATCAGATATAGTAGCAGCTTACACACCAGCTTGTAGTAGCTTACACGACAACTTGTAGTAGCAGCTTACACATAGCTTACACACAAGGTTGTAGTAGCAGCTTACACAGCAAGTTGGAAGAGGAATAATATATCAGTCTCTCTCTATATCTTGTCTTTACTTTAAAGTCTTTATTTTATAACAGTTTTACCTTTAAATGCTTTTTAGCATTCTTGTTTAGTTCTAATATAATCAGTGGTGGAGCCACATGCACTCATGGGGTATCAACCGATATCCATTCATCAGAAAATTATATTATTTAGCTTGGTAATTTTTTTTAAATATGTATATATACTATATAGTGATACCCTTTGACTTTTTGATGGATTTATTTTTTTATATTTTGACTCCCCTTAATAAAACTCCTGGCTCCGCCACTGAATATAATCTCATGCATAATTAAAAAAAACAATATTAAATTACAATAATAAAAATAACATATCAGTGTAATTCCACAAAGTATGATCTGAGGAGAATAGAATATGCTCAAATACATACCTCGGTTTTGTTAAAGGTGGAAAAGCTATTTTCGATAAACCTACGACTCAAAAAAAAATTAAAAAAGACAGACACAACAAATAATAATACCAACTAGATAATGGGAAACAAACAATATTATTATTTTAAAACCAAAACGTGATGGATATTCTAGGGTTTTGTTCATATACAGTAAACAAAAGAAAAGGAAAACACAGTTTCATAATTGTCCCTTGTGGACACTAATAGATTCTAGTTAATGATAGCAATTTAAATTGTCAAATTATTTCTCATACATGTTTTTATTTTTATTTTTCCTTCTCATGCTTTTTTTGAGATTTTTTGCTGGCTGCAACTCAATTGTATGATGTCATATGGAAATGTCATTATTCTATATAAAAATTTGGTTTATTTTATAATTTGCTTTGCGAGCTGACATAGTCTTGTGCTAATGCAACTTCATTGATTTTTAAGTTTTCAAATTTAATAATTTATCTGGTAACACTGCCTAAAAGAAGTAAACATATATATTATGACAAAGATGCTTGAGTTTGCAAGAATTGTTTTAATTTTAGTGGGTCACTAAAGTAGAATATTGTGGCATGGGAGACCTTTTAAAATAAAAATTGGCAACTAATAATAAAGTCTTTTTTCATTTTCAATGTGGGTTCAATTTGGTAGGTATTTTTCTGTCAAAAATCTAGCTTTCTTTACACTGAAATTTTATCTAGTTAAAGGAATTAATTTTTTCTCTTGAACTGTTTGAAAAGTATTAAATTAAGGACAAAGTAAAGTAGCATACACATTTCTTTTCCTTTGTATATTATTCTAAGATCTCAATAAGAGAAGGAAATTAGATCTATATAACTATACTACAGTGGCTCGTAGACTTGCTTTGTGACAAAAAAACTCAAGTGAAAAAGCTACTAAAACCGTGGGCCTCGCTCTTCTACTATTCGGCCTTAAATAATTATAGTAAGTAGTGTTATAAAATAAAAGTAATTTAGTAGCGTGAACAAGAAATAAAAGTAATTTTATAAAACATAAACAAGAAATAAAGATAGAGAGAAGGAAGAGTTTTTTTTCTTCAATTGTGTTTATTTTCCTATCAATTACAAGATCTTTATATAGGCATAAAAAGTGAAGTAAATATATTATTGAACATACAAAATATGTCATTAAGCATTTGAGATGAAGATCATGGAAGAAGAGTAGACATCCACCATAATTTGATATTTATCATACCAATCCCCCTTGGATGTCCATAGATAATGTGCCTCATTAAAACCTTACTAGGAAAAAACTCTATGGGAAAAAATTCTAGTGAAGGAAAAATAGTACACATGTTTAGAAATACGCCTTTTCGTTGCCTCGTTAAAAACCTTACAAGGAAAATCCAGTGGGACAAAACCTTGTAAGGGAAAAGGAGTACAACGCGTATTAACTCCCCCCGATGAGAGCATCAATTCACATCCCAATCTTGTACACTAATTTCTTGTAGGTTGACATCGGTAGAGATTTGGTGAACAAATCAGCCATATTATCACTTGAACGAATCTGTTGCACATTGATATCACCGTTCTTTTGTAGATCATGTACGGAAAATAACGGTGGTGAAATGTGCTTTGCCCTGGCTCCTTTTTATGAATCCTCCATTCAATTGGGCTATGCATGTTATATTGTCTTCATATAAAAGTCTCGAATAAGATGTATTATAGACCTCATTTCTCGACTTTCTTCATGAATAGCAATTATCTTAGCATGATTAGATGAACTAGCCACGATTAATTGCTTAGTCGATCGCCAAGATATGGCAATGCCTCCACATGTAAACACATAGCACGTTTGTGATCAAGCCTTATGTGAGTCAGATAAATACCCCCATCGACATAACCAACAAGATCGAGATTGCAATCATTGCCATAAAATAAGCTCACGTTGGTAGTCCTTTTTAGATAACACAACGTGTGTTTGATTTCACTACAAATGTCTCCTTGTAGGAGCAGAGCTATATCTTGCTAAGACATTAACTGAAAATGTTATGTTACGCCTTGTAGTGTTAGCAAGATATATTAGTGCATCAATTGCACTAAGATATAGTATTTCAGGACCAAGAAATTCTTCATTATTTTCATAAGGTTGGAATGGATCTTTATTTATATCGAGTGACCACAACCATCGGGGTACTCAATGGATGTACTTTATCTATGTATAATCGCTTTAAAAAAAATTCAGTGTTTGTTGATTCATGGACAAAAAGTTTATCTTTCATATACTCAATTTGTAGATCGAGATAAAATTTTATCTTTCTAAGATCTTTCATTTCAAATTCTTTCTTTAAATAATCTACTGCTTTAGGAAGCTCCCCGGGAGTTCTAATGATATTTGAATCATCAACATACACGAAGATTATAACAAATTCAAATCCAGATCTTTTTGTAAAGATACAAGGATAAATTGAATTATTCTTCTACCCTTTTTTCAATAGGTACTCACAGAGGCGAGTATACGACATGCGCCATGATTATTTCAATCCGTATACGGATTTTTAAAGCTTTATTTAATAAATTTATTGAAAATATTAATATGTTTCAGAACAATTTTAATCCTTCAATGATTTGCATTATGCGCATATCAAGTTTTCATGTATTGCTAGAATAAAACCTGAAATAACTATATCCACCATGAGAGAACATGTCTCCATATAATCAATATGAGGATATTTACTAATTGTTTTGTGCCACAAGTTGTCTTTGTGTCTATCGACTTGAATTGTTCGTACAAGAACACATTTATACCTCAATTGACTTTATACTTTGGCAATACATAATCTATCCATCAAACTTAGTACCAAATTTCTCTTACACGCCTATTAAACACAGGTTTTATTTTACACATCAAATATTTTAAAAGTGTGTCAATTACACACTACTTTTGACCAGTCCAAGTAATAGTTTGCGTTGTATATAACACGTGCGTCTCAAAATTAAAAGGACTGTTTTAATCACCCGGCCCTTTTAAAGATCTGACTCGCTCAAATAAAAACAAATCCAACATTCAATGAACCATCTTTCGCACCACTTGCACCACCTTCTCCACCATTGCAACCCCTTCTTCTTTGTAAAAAAATGCCCCGCCATATTTATCACAAAAATACTAGTTCCAACACCTAAATAGATAAACACAAATAACATATCCAAAAAATTCGAAATTTTACATAGAAACTCCATCTCACCATCCTTTCTTTTCTCCCATTATCTTTTCCTTTTCACAAAACTCAATAATGATGAGCCAAAAGAAAATAACAGAGAAAAAATTTCAAAACTTTATTTGGCACAATTGAAAGAACCACAAAGGTTATTTTGCCAACAAAATTCCAAAATTAAAAATAAAAAACGTAACTTCTTTTGCAATTCTGTCATTCTCACTGACGGGATGTTGAGCAACCAAAAGAACAAGTAGAATGAGAGAATGTTGAATCGGGGAAGAACCAAAATAGGAGAAGGGACAAAAACTTTGGGGGGGGGGGGACAAAGAGGGAATGGCATCTAAAGAATATAATGCAGGGGGATTTGAAATTGGGAAGAAGATACACCGGGTGGGGGATTGGGGGGTTGGGGCGGGGAAGAAGACAAGAGCAGGATGAGCTATTTTTGCTTTCTTTTTTTATTTGTTAATTGGTGTAAAAGAGGAAAAAAAATTAGAAATTAGACACGTGGATTCTTTATAAAACTTATGAAATGAAATTTTTAGTGTGAAGAATACGCGAGTGCCACATAGCTAAAGTAGTGTGCAATTGACACACTTTTGAAAGGTTTGGTGTGTAATATTGTTCTCGTGTTCAATATGTGTGTAAGAGAGATTTGGTCATAAGTTTGATGGGTAGATTATGTATTTTGCCTTATACTTTAAGGTGTTGGACTATCCGTCTAACTTCAAGTTTTTCAAGTGAAGTCAAATTTCATTGCGTATTTTTCATTTGGCCAATCATTTATCTGTTCAAATTTCATGACAGATTTGAGCTCAAGATCTTCATCGATAATAATAATATTGAGCGCTACATTATATCAACAATATCGCCAATGATCATTTTACATCGGTTCCATCATCAATCAATAAAGAAACTTATCGAGACTTCATTATTTTCAGGTACCTGAGCCTCTTCCATGTGGTCTTATAAAGTGTTATGTCATGGTGCTCTTATAAAGCACCTACCTCTTTATTATGACCATCTTGAATATTTGCCTCTCTTCTTTCTTCAAGGAGTTTTATCATTGGAACCCATTGGTTTGTTACGCTTCATGCGTGCCATAGACTATGTCCCTCATGGACTTTTTCCTATTTGGAGCATTAGCAGAATATGATATTTAGTTTTGGGTCAGCAAATGCGTCTGCCAATAATTTATACATTAATTATCACTTGAACTTCAAGTTCATATTTTCTTGTACAAGGATCTATATGTATTCATAATAATTAATTTCACATATCACTTTCTCACGTGTCCATTTTCTCCCCTAATGTTGGGATTACCAACACATTTTCTAACCATTTTTAGGAACTCATCTCTATGTATTGTGATGGCATAATTAAATTATATAGAATATCAATATTTCTATATAGAAATTATTTGGTTCCTGACCCTGACCGATCGTGATAAGGAGAAATGTTCTGTAACATCTCGTAAATTTTTGTGATTCATTTTAGAATTAAAAAAAAAACTATTGAGTTATTGCTTAATGGAATTTCGTAGTGCATACGATTAGAGAATAAATAATTGTTTATTTTATATCCGAGTGTATAGATGCCTATTTATATTTTCTTGAAATTAATATTTATATATTGAGGGATAGGAAAAAACGTCTCTTGAATTAGATAAGTGACTAGTGGGACTCATTTATAAATGATGCATATTAGTGAGCAAGAAAATTAATTTTAAATAATGAATAATAGTGAAGTGGTATAGGCCCATATCTTCTCTTTGAGTACGCGTTAATTGGTGAAGACCTATGGCATACAATAAGGGTAAATAAAGTCTTAATTCTTTAAGAGAGTATAGACTCAAAGAAAAAAAATTGCCGCAAGACGACGTCTGATTTTGATCAAGGAAAAAAGTTAAGAAAATAAGACAAAAGAGAGCAAGTTAAGGACGTTCAATTTTGCCCAGGTATTACTAAATTTTGGTATATGACTTTTGAATTGATTGTGGTCAGTGGTATATAATATGGGAATGAATGATTATGCCATAATTAGTAGACATTAGTTATATAATAATGATGGAGGTAATAATGATGTAATAATTGATGAATTCAATTAAATATAGGTTTGGTGTACAATGCTAAGGAAAAGCACTTTCTTTGCTCGTAAATAGTTTCGGCTTCTGCTACTATAATTTAGGGGACAAATGATTATGTGGTAATTGAGTAATTACAGAAAAACTTATTATTATGCTCAAGACTCCATAACATTGCATATTAGAGTCAAATAATGTGCACAGAAAATTCGTGGGATCTACACTCTATGTTAGATTAGTTACATCACCTATTCATGTAATTAGACTTTGAATCTTTCAACTTACGTATAGCTACAAGTGTAGTAACGAGACATAAAGTCCAGAACTACATATGTTAGCGATTAAGAAATTAATTAAATCGTTAATGTGTCAATTATTAGCCAGCTTTTGTGTAAACATTATGAGATAAATCCGATGAATACAATTTACATTATTAAGTAATATTTTGGATAGATTCAGAGCCTTTGGAGACCGAGTCGAGGGACGAGAACATCCCGGAGTAGGATTTTATGTTGTTGAGGTAAGTAACAATTTTAACTCTGGCTTTGAGGGTATAAACATGGAGAATTAATATCATGTGATTGTTTGGTGGTGATACCCACGCTAGGTGACGGGCGTGTGGGTGTGCACTGCGAGGGATTGAGACTTGGTCCATTCCGTGAGGCCTTATGACCATCTTCTATATTTACGTAGTTACTTGTTGTTGAACTTGTCTGGCTTTATGTTAGAGATCATGCTTAGGCTTAATTATTTTATGCTCACTTTATTTGTACTCAGTCATAGAAATTATTGTACTTGTTTACCTTAGTGTGTATTATTCGCTAATATGTTGTGATACTTGATGTGGATTGTGTTCCCTTATTTGTTGATGATGGTAAGGCTAGTGAGGTACATGATTGAGTGAGGTCGAGGGCCTGTTTGTGAGGATATTAATACCATAGCGCGTGAGTTGTCCGCGTAGCACGTGAGTTGACCGTGCGGGTCCAAGTATTAATACCATAGCGCGTGAGTTGTCCGCGTAGCATGTGAGCTGACCGTGCGGATCCGGGTATTGATATGATGGCACGTGAGTTGTCCGTGCTTAGCGCTTGGGCTTTGGGAGCCCCTCCGGAGTCTGTACACACCCTCAGTGAGCGCAGAGTGTTGAGTGTGGAGTGTTGAGTGCGCGTGCTGAGTGATGGAGTGACATTGCTATGAGGTTACATTTACTTTTGTTGTTGCTGTACTTACCTATTGATTTCCTTGTGATATTTGTTGGTTTTATGAAATTTACCTATTTATTCATGTTTATTGTGAATTGTGAAAATAAATAGTTGGACTACTTTTCTCAGCTCGTCAATACTGCTCAATTCCTTAGTTATTTTTGTTACTACTGAGGTGGTAATACTCATAGTACTCCCTGCACTATATTTGCAGATCCAGGTGAGTTAGAGCGCGGCGATCGTTTAGTTCAGGTCGACTATCTTTGAAGACTGCAAGGTAGCTGCTAGCGTCCGCATGACCTTGTTAATCATCTTGTCATTTCTTGTTTTAGACAATTATATTTCTTAGTTCCTAGTTTTAGACGCTCATGACTTAGTGACACCCTGATATTTGGGACTCGTTTCCGTATTTTATATTAATTATATTTGGAGTTGATTAGTTTATGAGAAATTCAAATGTTGAAAATGTTTTATTAGATTCTTGTTATCGATTTAGTAGTAATATTTTGGGAATATGTTTGCCTTGTAACACGATAGGCGCCATCACGACCGTTGTAGATTTTGGGTCGTGACAAGTTGGTATCAGAGCCTAGGTTACATAGGTCTCACGAGTCATGAGCGGGTTTAGTAGAGTCTTGCGGATCGGTACGGAGTCGTGTGTACTTATCTTTGAGAGGCTACAGAACCTTTAGGAAATTTCACATTCTTTGATTCTTGTCGCGCGTTCTGTGTATTCTAGTAACTGGACATTTATTATTTCATTCTCTCACAGATGGTGAAGATTCGTGCTACCGGTCAGGAGGGACAATCATCCGCACGGGCCGCAAGAGGCCGAGGCCGCGGAAGAGGCCGAGTCCGCGGTAGAGGTCGTGGTAGGGACGGAGATATCGTCGGAGCAGTAGCTGGTGCAGCACCTGCAGTTCCCCCAGTTGTTCCCGCTCAGGATCAGGTCCCCGAGGTAGAGGTTCCAGCAGGACCACGGCTACTACTCCAGCTCTTTAAGAGACTTTGGCGCCGTTTCTGAGCATGCTTGGTACGATGATTCAAGCGGGATTGATTCAGGTTGTACCAAATACTTCGCAGATCGAGGGAGGCACTCGGACTCCCGCCGCCCCCACTCCGGAGCAGCGAGTTTCCATTGGACGAGGGGCACCTCCAGCACAGCCAGTTGCAGCTGCTCAGGACTATGTTGCTCCAGTAATGCTAGAGGACGAGCAACGCAAATTGGAGAGGTTTGGGAGACTCCATCCTCCGTCATTTAGTGGTGCTGAGGGTAAGGATGCACAGGGTTTCTTGGACAAGTGTCAGAGAATGCTTCGGACCGCGGGTATTCTGGAGACTAGTGGGGTCTCATTCACTACTTTCCAATTTTCTGGGGATGCACTTAATTGGTGGGAGGCTTACGAGAGGCGTAGGCCGGTTGGCGCAGCACCTATTTCTTGGCAGCAATTCACCGTTCTCTTTCTAGAGAAGTTTGTACCGGAGTCCCGCAGAGAGGAGCTTCGCAGGCAGTTTGAGCAGCTTCGTCAATGTGAGATGTCTGTTACGCAGTATGAGATGCGGTTCTCCGAGTTGGCTCGTCATGCGGTCTGGTTGGTTCCCACAGACCGAGAGAGGATTAGGAGGTTTGTAGATGGCCTCGGGTTTCAACTTCGATTGCTTATGACCAGGGAGAGAGTATCTGGTTTTACCTTTGATGTGGTTGTTGATATTGCTCGACAAATTGAGATGGTTCGAGGTCAGGAGAGGGCTGAGAGGGAGGCTAAGAGGCCTCGTGGTCAGTGTGATTTCAAAGGTTCTCCTCAGGGAGGTCAGCTTCAACAAGGTCAGTTTCAGCAGAGTCACTCATCATTCAGTGCATTGCCAGTGCAAGATTCTCATTATTCCCCGCTCGGTCAGGCATCATCGGGTAATTCTGTTGGGCATCGGGAGCAACAGTTTCGTTAGAAGAGAGGTTGTTTCGAGTGCGGGGATTTTGGTCACATTGCAAGATATTGCCCTAGGCTGTCAAGTGGGACTCCACAGCAGGGTACCCGACCACCGACACCAGCACCAAATCCTCCACCACCCGCTCAGCCAGCTAGGGGTGGAGTTCAGCCAGCTAGGGGCGGAATCCAGCCAGCTATGGATCGCCCGAGAGGGGGAGGTAGATCAGGGGGTGGTCAGGCTCGTTTCTATGCACTTCAAGCCGGTCCAGATGCTATTGCTTCAGATGCTATGATTTCAGGTATGTTTTTTTTGTTGGACTCGTTCGAGGACGAACGCTATTTTAAGTGGGGGAGAATGTAACATCTCGTAAATTTTTGTGATTCATTTTAGAATTTAAAAAAAAAAAAAACTCTTGAGTTATTGCTTAATTAAATTTCAAAGTGCATACAATTAGAGAATAAATAATTGTTTATTTTATATTTGAGTGTATAGATGCCTATTTATATTTCTTTGAAATTAATATTTATATATTGAGGGATAGGAAAAAACGTCTCTTGAATTAGATAAGTGACTAGTGGGCCTCATTTATAAATGGTGCATATTAGTGAGAAAGAAAATTAATTTTAAATAATGAATAATAGTGAAGTGGTATAGGCCCATATCTTCTCTTTGAGTACGCGTTAATTGGTGAAGACCTAGGGCATACAATAAGGGTAAATAAAGTCTTAATTCTTTAAGAGAGTATAGACACAAAGAAAAAAAACTTGCCGCAAGACGACGTCTGATTTTGATCAAGGAAAAAAGTTAAGAAAATAAGACAAAAGAGAGCGAGTTAAGGACGTTCAATTTTGCCCAGGTATTACTAAATTTTGGTATATGACTTTTGAATTGATTGTGGTAAGTGGTATATAATATGAGAATGAAAGATTATGCCATAATTAGTAGATATTAGTTATATAATGATGATGGAGGTAATAATGATGTAATAATTGATGAATTCAATTAAATATAGGTTTGGGTGTACAATGCTAAGGAAAAGCACTTTCTTTGCTCGTAAACAGTTTCGGCTTCTGCTACTATAATTTAGGGGACAAATGATTATGTGGTAATTGAGTAATTACTAGTATAATTTATTTTCTCGAACTATGCTTTAATAATTTGAGCAAGCAATCTTGCAAAAGCCAAACTGCAAGTTGATAACAAATGCACATGTGACCATAGAATGGATGTATCTATTAAAATCATTTAATAATAAACAGTCCACATGGCAGGTGACTGGACCTATATATTTATTAGCTTTTTTTCATTCCAGAATCAAGGGATTCAATCCCAACCTTAATTGGTATATCATGAAAAATAAGCAGCACAAGAGAATTCTTGAAGAATCTTTTATTTTTTGATATATGCCAATGTAATTCTTAATTAATTTTTCACATCATAATTGAATCAGGACGGTCAACCGGTCATGCCAACTAATATGCATTTTAGTAAAACTCTAATTTACTTATGGCATATGATTCCAGCATTATGCTTATATTTGTGTAGCACAAATAAAAAGAAGATCGGGTAACCTTTCTTATTTACCGAGTATAATTATAGAAATATAAATATATTCGATCTTCCTTTCATTTATAGTCTCAGTATGTCAACCATTTTGATTTATACATTTGATATTCAAAAAGTTTCTTTTTTGAGACTTTACAGTATCTATATTATGAATAATTTTATTCATACGGATAGTAACAAATTAATTTTTCGGAGCTCTTATACTATAAGATCTATTATCATACCATTCATATGGTAAATGTCTCCTTCACGGAGAAAATTATATCATAATAAATTATTATGGTCAAAATCATCATAAGCAAAATTATTTCTTGGTTTAATTTTGCCTTAATTAACTTTGTAAGGTATGACAAAATAATTTTTGGTGTACCACATGTACGCGACCAATGACATATTCATGTTATCACACAATAATATTTATTCTCTTTAATTTCACTCAAACCTCCCTTAGAGGTGAGTTGTGTAATATTCATCCAATCATTAATTGCATGTCTTTATTGCTTTATCACATATTTTACCACATTCACCTTTAGGAATGAGTCTGCATTCTCAATGCTTATCACAAGTCACATTCTCTTCGAGGAATGAATCATAATTAGCGATGTGCTTCATACCAATTTGATGGTAAACATTGAATTTATATTTTGAAGGACTTATTTTGAGAACCCTTGGTGTTCTCCTTTTATAATCATTGTGATGATTATTATTATTTGGAACGCTCATGTTCATTGTTCAACCACTTGTCTTCATTTAGACTTACTATGTACTACTACCATATTCACTTCAGGAATGGAGCTAATCAAGTGGGACAATCTTCATGCCTTTTCATGAAAATATATTATTTTTCTTTAGTCAGCATTGTCACACCTCCCTTTTTTACTACCCCAAACACTTAAAAGCGTACAAATACACTTGTAGGGTATACCCCAACGCTCAAATATCCGATACGGATAAAATAACGTAAGGGAAGGAGTTTTTCCAATTAAAGGACAATCGGTTCGGGATTTTATTAGAGATTAATCATAGTCGCCACTTGGGAATGATAATGGTGTCCCAAGTCACCGGTTAATCCCGAATCCGAGGAAATTTGACTCTTATAGATGTCTGCGAAGCAGAGGTCCGGATAAGGAACTCTGTTAACCCGGGAGAAGGTGTTAGGCATTCCCGGATTCCGTGGTTTTAGCACGGTCGCTCCACTGTCGTTCCCGACTCTTGTTTGACTTAATTATAGATTTTAACAACATAATGTGCTTTTTACATAAATATTATTTTTTAAGAATTTGCGGCATCGCGGAAACACGCCTCGAGTCATACCGCAACCAATACGCCTATGACTTTCGGTGTATTTCGGCTTTGCCGAGATTTGGATTTGAGTCGCACCAAGTGCACACTCGTTCATAGGAAAGTATATTAAAACCGTGCCCCTAAAATAATCTATCGGCTTTTAATCGTTTTGGGTAAGACTATGAAATTAGCTAGTAGTCTTCCCGAGTCTAATTGTTTTAAACCATTACTAAATGGGGGCCCCGCTTGTTTAACGTTATGCGAGGCTCATCCCAATTATTTATTAAGGTCAAGCCTATAATATTCTAAGTTTTGTACTTCGTTTGTCTCGAAGATCCTGATTAGTTCTACTTTGTTTTCTGCTTCGTTTTAGCGTTGGTTCCAGTTTGGTATATTCCTAAAATCTAAAGATTGAATCACAGATGAACAAATATTAATCCATTGTTTAATAAGACAATTCCGAAATGGCCACCTCCTATTACTCACTGTATTCAAGCCAAATTTCGTTTTTACTTGTGCCAACTCTTTTTCTAATTCCTGAATGCTTAATATTCATCTAAACATAGCTGTAAGCCCACAATGTAATACATTAACAAACAAATTGAAAGGTATCGAAACGGTAAAACAAATGTTGTTAATCATCATAGTGATATTTATCAATCTGTAATTAAATTCTATTTTTTTTTTCATTTTTTGATCAAAATTAACGTAAAAAAAAGGCAAAGCTAAACTTTATTAACTGCTGATCCTATTATGATTGCTGCTATATCATACTATTATTCCAAAATTACCACAGTTGTGCAGTGTTATCTAATTGCAGAGAAAGGGAACTAACTAGCAAATAATGATTAGAGCAAATGAGAGTACTTATGTGTGTTGATAAACACAACCAATATTTCTAGTTTTAACTTGCAATAATTCCAATTACAGTTACCAAATAACCATCAATACATCTAAATCCGTAACAATTTTCTTAAATCAATGGCCAATTTACAAACAGAAAGAAAAACGAGTAGAACTAGATTAAGTCAACAAATAAAAGAATGAGCACTTCAATTTACTTCCATGAGCTTGAAATTACAAATGTGTACCTGAAAAGTTGAGTAAACCCATTAGATTTAATTGACAGCAGCTACAAAGTAGGGTTCAGCAAACAATTTCAGCAGCAAACAATTAGCATCATCAGCTCAATGTTTCAACAATAGCAGTGAACCAAACAGTGAACCCAGGAGAGGATTTTTAGAATTTCAAATTATTTCAAAACCAAATCTCACTCGAAAACTGTTTCTTGCTGATTTGTAACAGACTATCCTCTTGTTTTTGGTTTTTTTGGAATGAATTTAAAGGCAAAATAGAAGAAAAATCAATCTGAAATGTTAATTTCAGATCTGGAATTTAACCAATATTTTTTGGGATTTTTTCTAGGGTTCATATAGCTTAAATATACTAAGAAAGACTCTAAAATCAGATTGAACCCCCAATTATTAATGCTAAAATCACCTATTTATAGGCATAAAAGAAAAATCTGAATTTTATTAAAAACCCTTCAATTTTTGACTTGTTGCACAAGTTAGTGCAATTAATCTAGTGAAAGCTACACTAAGACCCCTTCTAGAATAGTCTACCATGTTCCATTTCCCTTGTATTACCTATTATGCCCTCATTCCCTTTTATTATTCACTAAGATACCTTTTGTTATGACCAAATTACCCTAAAAGCTCTATATTTATAACAACTATGCCAATTCCTATCCCAATTGTATCCTTTCCTCTTTTAAACTTATTACCATTATACCAATTCTTATTACCCATTTATCCCTACTTCTTAAAGCTAATTACATTCCTAATTTCTGTATTTTATCCCTATTTTAACCTATTTTCAGAATTGCATTTATCAAGTAGCCACAATTTAGTGACTATTGATCAACTAGCCAATTGGCCTCTCAACTACTTTAAATTCAGAATAATTCGCTAATTAAAATCACATTTCTCCTATAGCCAACCCTAAGCAATCTTACAAATATAATCACTTTTGATCTATTACTCAATTGACAAGACTCGGGAGAACAATTTGATAGATGGTGAGTCTCATCAATTGAAATAACTAACCGAAATTGGATCTATCAAGTAATTACCTTAGGTTGCTACGAATCGTATGATTTCAATTATCGACTTAATTGTATCTAAAATAGTCTAAAGTCGAATTCGTTAATCGAGCTTAATCACTAACTACGCCTATAACCAATACATCCTAAGTGAACGACTGACTAATTAACTAAATAATTCAGGCTATAATTAACAGAATAAACCAAAACATGAACTTGATTTCAACTAATTACCAAACAATTAATCAGCAACTAATCAACTTGAATTTCAAAACAAGATCGAAACAGATTCAAAACAGTTCCCATTATCAATTAACCAAGCTATAACAAATCATAAAAACCAATTAACAGAAATCAGAAAAAAGAAAACTATTTCCCTAAAATCTAAAAATCTGAAAATTAATAGAAATTTTTAGAAAAAATCTGAAAATTAACGGAAAATTATCAAAAATCTAAGAAAACAATCCGGAAATCTAAAACATCGTTAAGACAATCTAATAAAATCAGAATTTAACCATTTAACAAGAATCAACCTAAAACAAAAAATCTAACAGTTTGAATCTGAGAAAACTAGAAACGGATTCAATCGACCATCTCTTTTTTGACACACTAATGTTGACCGAAGAGGCAAGAAACAAACTCAATAAAAATCAGAATCGACCGTGAATCAAAATCAAGAAACAAACTCATGATGCATTCAATCGACTAATCCTCGACACCTTAGTATTAACAAAATAAAAACAAGAAATGGATTCAAACACAATATCAGAGAGAGGCGAGGAACAGAAGTAAAATTAACTTAAAAAAGAAAAAACACTTAGCCTTACTACCGTTATCTCTTTTTCTGTTTTTTCTTCATTTTTCTTTTTTTCCTTTTTTTTTAATTGTTTTCTTCAACTCTTTCTTCAATGAACTTCGAATCTTGACAACCGGCATTTTTTCTTGAGAATTTGTAAACCGACTTGGTTTTTCTTGCGTTCCGGCGGCTTTGACTCGATTCTTCATGTCACGGTTTAAGGGATGTAAGAAGAGAGGTGGGGGTTGATTTGGGGGTGGTTTTGAGTGGCGGCGCCGCCATGGGAGAGGGTGGCGGCGCGGGAGATTTGGAGATTTTGGTTGATGTTTGAAGGAAACTAGTGGTGGGGGAGTGATGAGGAGAAGGTGGGGAGCATTTTGGTGTTGGTTTCACCGGGAAAGGAAGCCGGCCGCCGCCGTGGGTGGCGGAACCCTAGCGGCGGCGGCGTTTTTAACAGTGAATGAAGAAGAAAAGGCGTGGGTTTGGACATGAGAGAAGACAGAGGGTTCTGTGGTTAAGGTTATTTTTTAAGGTTTGTGTTTGTTTGTATATTAAAATTGTAATAACAATTTTCAGCCGTTGGATTAAGATTGAATTAACGGCTGAGATCTGATTTTGACAAGGCTGGACCGGTCTGGGCTGGGCGGCTGGGTAACGCTTGGGCTTGGGGCTTTTTGGGCCAGGGTAGGGACGACTGGGCTGGTGGAATTTGGCCCAGTTCTTTTATTCAAAGTGCTTCCCCTTAATTAGCTCTTATATCCTTTGTATTTTTTTATTCTTTTGTATTATTATTTTTTTTGTATTTTGTATTTATTCTACTTTGTAATTATTTGAAACTTATTAAAAATTAAACTAATTACCTCTTTTTGACAATTTTTAAATTTAAAAGCTAACTAATTTTTGATTTTTTTTTTTAATTTGTTAAAAAAATGAATTAACTTCCTAAGAAAAATGCAATTTTTGTATTTTCATTTATCACACGCAAATAACATGCAAACAACTAACATAAAATTCACACGAAATTATAACAATAAGGAAAAATCATTTATTTTGAATTTTATAGGAATAACTCATGTGTAGGGTAAAAATCACGTGCTCACAAGCATTATATCATTAATATGGCACATTGGGACTCAAAACTAATGTCGCACCAATATAAAGACATGTTAGGCCATAATAAATTCAGACTCAAAACCAACTCTTGAAAAGCTTTGACCGCACCCTGCTTCAGAGGTTGCCTACATATCCTGGGCTAAACAGGAATCAGGTCAGTGTAGTTCGGGAAGGTCTGGTAGTTGGGACTACCAAGGACTGTGATCTCACTGCTGTTGCTGTTGTTACTGCTGTCATTGCTGACTGACTCCTTATTACACCAGGGTAAAGATAAAAGGAGCTAGCCTAAGCTACAACCTATGAATTACAAAAATCCTATCTATGTCTTCCAACTTGTCTTTTTGTATTTTCTTGATCTTGTGTCTTGTATTCCTTGCAACGGCATTCTTGTTATTGCCTTCAACTTGTATTTTCGCTCCAATGGCATTCTTGTTATTGCCTTGAACTTGTTCAACTTTTCACCGGCATTCTTGTTATTGCCTTGACTTGTTCAACCTCTTCAATATGAAATATTTCGTCCATTCTCCAGGTGGACCCCTGCTTGTGACAAAATAAACAACCAAAGAAAGATTTTTCTGCCCCAGTATGGTGACTGGGCACATCATGTTATTGAATGTCCAAATTTTCATTTTTTTTTCTTCCTTTTTTTTTCTTCTTTTCATATTTTTTCTTTTTTTCTTTTTCTTTTTCCCTTTTTTTTTCTTTTTAAATGCAGATATGTATGAAATGCGATGCAGAAAAATATTCCCGTATTTGAAGGTGGGCACCTAACAGAAATTAAACGTGCGATGCAGAAATGTATTCCCGTATTAGAAGGTGGGCACCTAACAGAAATTAAACGTGCGATGCAGAAATGTATTCCCGTATTAGAAGGTGGGCGCCTAACAGAAATTAAACGTGCAATGCAGAAATGTATTCCCGTATTAGAAGGTGGGCGCCTGACTCCAACAACAAACTTCGAAAATAAATCTTAAAGAAGGTGGGCACCTAACATAAATTAAACGTGCAATGCATAAATGTATTCCCGTATTAGAAGGTGGGCGCCTAACAGAAATTAAATTGCCATTCCATTCTTCGGGCGGGCACCCCGACTTCAACAACAAACTTCGAAAATAAATCGCCATTCCATTCTCCAGGCGAGCACCCTGACTTCAACAAAAACTTTAAAAAATAAATTGCCATACCATTCTTTGGGCGGGCACCCCGACTTCAACAACAATTTAATACTTCAACTAAAACTTAAAGTAAAATGCCATTCCATTTTCCAGACGGGCACCCTGACTTCAACAAAAAACTTAAAATAAATTACCATACCATTCTTCGGGCGGGAACCCCGACTTCAACAACAATTTAATACTTCAACTAAAACTTAAAGTAAAATGCCATTCCATTTTCCAGGCGGGCACCCTGACTTCAACAATAAACATTAAAAATAAATTGCCATTCCATTCTCCAGGCGGGCACCCCGATTTCAACAACTATTTAAAACGCCATACCATTCTTCGGGCGGGCACCCCGACTTCAACAACAATTTAAAACTTCAATTAAAACTTAAAGTAAAATGCCATTCCATTCTCCAGGCGGGCACCCTGACTTCAACAAAAAACTTAAAATAAATTGCCATACCATTCTTCGGGCGGGCACCCCGATTTCAACAACTATTTAAAACTTCAATTAAAAACTTAAAGTAAAATGCCATTCCATTCTCCAGGAGGGCACCCTGACTTCAACAATAAACATTAAAAATAAATTGCCATTCCATTCTCCAGGCGGGCACCCCGATTTCAACAACTATTTAAAACTTCAATTAAAAACTTAAAGTAAAACGCCATTCCATTCTCCAGGTGGGCACCCTGACTTCAACAATGAACTTTAAAAATAAATCGCCATACCATTCTTCGGGCGGGCACCCCGATTTCAACCATGATTTAAAACTTCCTCTTTTTGGTATTTTCTTTTACCAATTGTCTCTCATCTGTGAATTTCTCCACTTATCATCAAACTTTCCTCTTTTTGGGTGTTTTCTATTTTTCCACATTGGTCACATTCGCTTTAAAGTGAATAATGACACTTTGTTCCTGCATGAATCATGAAACAAAATTTATTAGATATAAACTGCTGGCAACTGGCATCTGCCGTCCCTGCTTCTTATTGCTTCCTTCTTTTGCTTTTCTCATGCTGCATAACTTTTAATTGCTTATCCCTTGCAGACTCTTTTTGTATTTTCTCACTTTTCTATTTTTGTCTTGTTTTCTTTTTCTTTGGCCATGTTTTGCCAAGCTTCCTTATTTCCTTCCCAATTCTTCCTTTCTGATCCAGTGTTGTTTCAACTTTCATTATCAGGAGCTGGTAGTTAGCTCTCAAGAGATAAACAATGAAATGCAGAAAAATGAAAGAAATGTGAGGGTATTTTGGAAAAATGATAGAACTTATCTGGGTATTTGCTGGCTGATTCTACTGACCATACCATGTATTTAAACTCTGACCCAGTTCGTTCCAATCATTATTCTGTCTCCGAATTGTTTTCAACCCAAACTGATACTATTTTTTGTTGCTTTTCTCTTTTATGGTAGTCCTCACGATCACCCTACGGTGCCTCGAAAGGTTTTCACCAATAAGACTCTCTCATTTATTCTCTCAACCTCACAGTCGCCTCACAGTGCCGGTTAAGGTTTTCACCGATGAGACTCTCTCATTTTTTTTCATTTTTTCTCATTTTTCCCTTTTGTATTTTGTTTTCTTACCACGGGTATTGTCCGATGTTTCGCTCTTCCTTTATTGCATCTGTTATTACTTTGGAATTGATCGGAAGGTCTTTCTTTGGACTATAACGTGGCTTTTGGATGGGTTGAGAAAGAAAGGTATAAAGGCTCAAAATTTCACGAGGGTTCAAAAATATTTACAACTCTCGGAATTATTAAACATAACTTTTGCCCCAGTTTCAATATGTGGGGAATTTTTGGATTTTTTTTTTATTGTGACTGAACCTCAGAGAGGCTGCCTACGTACCCTTTCGGGATCAAGTCAGACGTAGTTCATCCAACTTCATAAGTTAGATGGATTTCTTTTGACTTTTTCCCGAATTTCTTTGTCTTTTTCTCTTTTTCATTCATTCATTCATTTTTTTCATTTTTCATTTTTTTTTTCATTTTTCATCATCAATTTTTCATTTTGGCAATTTCGATCTTATTGCGCTAAAGCGATTCCGAGAGAGAGATATGAAAGAATTTATTCATTTAGGCTCAAAGGGGTTATCAATGGATAAAGTGTTTGGATATAGAATAAAACGCCTTCGTCATTTCAATTCCAAAATCACAACACAATACAGAACACATAATTGAAAAGGAATCATACATAGTATCTTTTGACTGCATCTGAATTGATAGCAGTCTCTACGCACTTTCCTTCAACATCTGTTAAATACAATGCTCCATTGGACAACACCCGTGATACCACAAACGGTCCCTGCCAATTTGGCGCAAACTTGCCCTTTGCTTCGGCCCAATACGGTAGGATAACCAATCGTAACAAAAAATGAGCTTATGCCCATTGGAAGCTGCTGGCTCTATCGGTCCAATAACGTCTATGCCCCTGTTTCAAAGCAAAGAAAAATCTGTTAGTTTAAATGCGGTGGTTGGTTGTGGCCTTGAACTTTGATGGCGACTACTTTCCAACCGAGTGCCTTGCCTGTTCACCGACTATCCATTTTCACTTCTTCTTTGTTCAAAATCCAACTCTCTTTAGGTATGTATATTGTCCTTTTCTTGACGGATACCACAAACTTCGATCTCGATTCCTTTGATGACTCCACTTGACAACCTGACTCTTTCTCTTGTCAGAAGATATACCCCCTCTCTGTTCGAACCCCGTACTTCCATTTGTTATATTTTCCTTGAGTTGGCACCTTGCCGACCCTTGTGTCTTGCATGATCCTCATTGCTCATGTTGCTCTTGTGGGCTTAAATCACTGGCTTTGTCATTCCCACACCTACGACCATTGTCGTGTTGGCTAAATCCTATCTTGTGCAATTGGAAAACTTGGTGGCAAATTTTGAAATCATTTCTATACTTGTTATGACCTGACTGACTCGATAAGAAGGAGGGTAAAACAAAGTGTGAAGAATAAAGAGAAAGTAAAATACCATTCCTAACAAGAAACCTACAGACGAATGACCTAACGGATTTTGAATACCGACTCTAGCGACCTTGACACGCACTTTTGGCCTTCTCCGTATAGCAAAGTTGATGTTCAACTCTTGTTGCAAAGTTCTGCTGTGAAACCGGTCTTCAATACTTCATTTCTTTGATCCGATCCTTAGTCGACTTGCAGCGCCCGTAGGGTTTTCGCCAACAAGCCTCTCTCATTTGATCTTTCTTTCTCTCAACTCACCGTCGCCTTACGGTGCCCGTGCGGGTTTTCACCGATAAGACTCTCTCATTTTAATTTCTCTCATTTTTGAGTCCAGTGGTAGTTCTCATCATCTTGAATTCGTCATTCTGCTTTGTTCGGACTGGAGTGTTGCCCTTGATGTGATTCACCTTTGCTCGTTTGACTCGGCATTTCTTGAAGATTGATCGGAAGGTCTTCCTTTGGACCGTAATGTAGGCTTTTGGATGGGGTAAGAAAAAAGGATATAAAGGCTCAAAAATATTTCTTCGTGGGTTAAAATTACAACTTTCAGAATCTTATTTATTCAACAACCATAACTTCTGCCCTAGTTTCTTTCTTGGGGGATTTTTTTGGATTTTTCTTTATTGTGACTGAACCTCAGTGAGGCTGCCTACGTACCCTTTCGGGATCAAGTCAGACGTAGTTCAGACTACGTCCGTGTTCATTGTTGCATCTTGACTTCTCCCGATTTTTTTTTTTTTTTTTTCTTTTTCTTTTTTTCTTCTTTCTTTTTTTTTTTGTTTCTCCATTTGATTTCCCCGCTCAATCCTCAATTTTTGTTGTTGATTCCAAAAGAGGGATATGAAAGAAAATATAATAAGGCTCGAAGGGATAACAATGGATAAAGTGTTTAGATAGCCGAATAAAATGCCTTCGTCATTCCAATCTTCAAGACCTACCAAGTACAAACTACACATTTAAACACCTTTCGATCGATTCACATATTTGCCTTCGGTATTTGACGATTCTCAGCGCCATTGGGCAACAATCTCGATACCATGAATGGTTCCTTATCTTTGGGGTATTTTTGCCTTTGGCTTTGAATTGATGATGCATTTCTAAGGCATTTCTTTATGTTACGCCTTCCCCAATGTTCACTTGATACCGGCTTCACAGTATTCCAAAATGTTTTTATTTCTTCCGAGTATCATTACATCTTCACTCATTGTTTTATTGACTTTTAAAAACCAGGCTTAGAATTATGTGCATGTCATGTTACTAAAGTCAGTATGAGAAGAAATGCAAAGTGATCAGAAATGGAATGACTAGGAATGATGGGAAACAAAAAGTTGTATTAAACTAATGGGTTGAAATAAAAAGACGAACAACAAAACGAACAAACTAGAATAAAATTACAAACCTAGACAGCACTAAACAAAGCAAAGTAGTAAGATAGAAGGGTTTTGACTTTCAAGACAACGTCCGGATTACAACCCTGAAATAACCCGGGTAACAGAAATGTCAAAAAATAAGCCACCAAAAATTCTACTTTGGACAAACCCCAAATGAAGCATATTTCCAATTACCAAGCACAATATCTTTAGCCACTGCCTTCTGCATCAACCATACGGGTGTCGACTATATCCGGATTTTGTACGGCAATGTAGCCTACATTGATAAGCTCCTGAATTGCCTTTTTTAGCTTCCAACATTTTTCTGTGTCATGCCCCGGGGCGCCTGAGCAATATGCGCACATTTGAGAAAAATCACACCTCTTTGACCGATGATTTGGCATTTTTATCTGAATTGGTTTCAACATGCCCAGTTGCTTCAACTTGTGGAACAAATTGGCATACGATTCTCCCAAAGGGGTGAGAGCCTTTTCTCGTTTCAGTAGCCTCTCATTTTTAAAGGCCTGATTTGGCCTAAAACCTGACCCGTGGGGTTTCTGGTATGCTCGTGGGGAGAAGTAAGGGCCGGGAGAATTACAAGGATATCCATGAGTTCGATATAGAGGGCCTTTAGCAAAGACGACCACTGGACCTTGTCGTTGGGGAGGTTCAACCTGCGGGCTCTGTTTGGGGTCTTGATGAGCAACCTCGGAGGGGTAATGTTGGGTTTCGGGTGGATGTTTATCGTCGGGAACAGTGGATGTGATTGGAGCGCATTCCTGGGAGAAAATAGATGGATACCGAGTGATGGAGCTATTGGGGTGGCTGGAAAGGCTGCGATAGGCGGGTATATTTGGCATCGGGTTCAGTGTAAGGACAGGGTCCATGAAACTAGGTGGTGGATGGGGTGGTGATTTTCCATCCATCCACGCCCGATACATTTCATCCACGTGTTGTCTCAACATTTTGACTTCTTCAACTAACATGTGGTTCCGTTCAACCAGCGGTTGTCGGGTGCCGGTACCAACCCATTTAGCCTTGAGATTTTCTGCCATTGTCCTCTGACTTTGTGTTACAGGGAAGAGTTATCTTAGAACCACAACCAACCACCTTCCTGGAAACGGACACAACAAAACAAAGCCACCATGTCAGCATTAAGGTATCCCGCTTATTGATCACCTTCTTTTTTTTCTACTATTTTCTTTTCTTTTTTCTTCCTTTTTGTGGTTTTTTTCATTTTTCCTTTTTTTTTCTTTTTGTAGTTTTAGTTTTTTCATTTTTTTTTTGGTTATGGATATGGTCGAATCCTATGTGGATTGCCTACGTATCATGACCCCGCATGAATCGGACCGAGCGTAGTTCTTGCAAATTAATGCAAGAAATAAAGAGATGTTTATTTGATTTTTTTTTTTGAAGAAAAATTATAAAAGGCGACTCCAACTACAAACTTGAAAAACTTTCACATTTTGTACCGGAGACTTCTACAAGAATAAGAATATTTTGGGTGTCAATTATGACTATTTCTACAAAATTGGCCACATAATGGCTTATTTGTCAAAATGACTATTTTTGCAAAATTTATTTAAGAAAGATAAACTTGAAATTTTTTTTATCCTGTGGCTCATGGGGCATCGTTCGGCATTACCATAAACCAACACAAGACTATTTTTCATAAACTGGCCGTGTAATGGCTTATTTAGACAAAGTGGCTCTTTTTGCAAAATTTATTTAAGAAAGATAAGCTTGAATTTTTTTTTATCGTGTGGCTCATGGGGCATCGTTCGGCATCACCATAAACCAACACAAGACTATTTTTTCATAAATTGGCCATGTAATGGCTTGTTTAGACAAAGTGGCTCTTTTTGCAAAATTTATTTAAGAAAGATGCAAATTCAAAAATTTTTTATCATGGGGCCTATGGGGCATCGTTCAGCACCGACACAGGCCTACACAAGACTAAGGAAGTTAAAAATGCAAAAATGTGGCTATTTAAGCAAAAACCCGACCATGTAATGGCTTATTTGATAAAGTGGTTATTTTATAAAGTTGAGTAATGACTCAAACTTGATTTTTGCGGATACAGCCTTTCGACATTTCCGCGAGGGAATATTTCAAGGTTGTGTCCAAAATTATTTACAAACGACTCAAAGTGGCTATTCTTGCAAAAACAACCTTCCGACGTCCTTTTGAGGGACATTCGGCTTATTTTAAGCAAGAATAGCATCACCCGACTTATTTATAACAAAATCAAAAATTTGACATTTTTTGGTTATTTTTGCAAACGGGGTGTGAACTCGAACTTGATTTTTGCGGCTATGGCCTTGCAACATTTCCACAAAGAATATTTCAAGGCTGTGCTCGCAAATTATTAAAAATGATTCAAAGTGGCTATTTTTGCAAAAAACAAAAAAAACCTTCCGGCGTCCTTTCGGAACATTCGGCTATTTGCAAAAATGGCATCACTTTGATTTTATTGACAAAATTAAACACACTTTTTTGATTTTTTAAAGGGGTGGTTGGACCCGATGAGGGTTGCCTACGTATCCCACCTAATGGCGAGAATCAAACATGCGTAGTTCGGTCAGATTATTTGACCAATTATTTCAACAAAAACTATTCCACCTTTTTTTTTTCAAATTTTCAAATTTTTCGGATACCTATTTTCCTATGAATCTTATTTTCCTTTCTCTCTTTTTTCTTCTTTTTCAACAATTTTTCTATCCTCGGGATTTCCACCGGTCAGCATAACGATCAAGGACAATAAAATGCAACACATAGCATGCTCGGTCTTTTCAATACCGGGTCACCTGTCCTAGACGGACCCAACCCCTGTGTTGAGTCCCCTAAGTCAAATATGATGCAAATAATCGTCCTAGACCTATGTTCAAAATCTTATGGTTTCATAGAGTGCTAGACCGTGTACCCGAGCGGACAACTCGAATCGAGGAGGGGGCTACGTACCGGTGACCCGCGGAGTCAATCGGCTTTGTAACTTATCCGGCCTCTATTTTCTTAATTTAAGGTGACTTTTAACAGAAAGGGGAGTCTCAACCAGTAAGCACATCCCCGGGGGGAGAAAAGAGAAGGGTTTTCGGCACAGTTTTATATACAATCCACATAATATCAAAGCAATAAAGCACATAGCATGTTGTTCAAATCATATAATGAAGTCAAACAAAAACGCGAACAGCAGTTCTAAGGAGCTCGAGTTCTTAAACCCTGAGACCGAAGTTCGGGGTTGGATCCCCAGCAGAGTCGCCAGAGCTGTCACACCTCCCCTTTTTACTACCCCAAACACTTAAAAGCGTACAAATACACTTGTAGGGTATACCCCGACGCTCAAATATCCGATACGGATAAAATAACGTAAGGGAAGGAGTTTTTCCAATTAAAGGACAATCGGTTCGGGATTTTATTAGAGATTAATCAGAGTCGCCACTTGGGAATGACAATGGTGTCCCAAGTCACCGGTTAATCCCGAATCCGAGGAATTTTGACTCTTAAAATGTATGCGAAGCAGAGGTCCGGATAAGGAACTCTGTTAACCCGGGAGAAGGTGTTAGGCACTCCCGGATTCCGTGGTTTTAGCACGGTCGCTCCACTGTCGTTCCCGACTCTTGTTTGACTTAATTATAGATTTTAACAACATAATGTGCTTTTTACATAAATATTATTTTTTAAGAATTTGCGGCATCGCGGAAACACGCCTCGAGTCATACCGCAACCAATACGCCTATGACTTTCGGTGTATTTCGGCTTTGCCGAGATTTGGATTTGAGTCGCACCAAGTGCACACTCGTTCATAGGAAAGTATATTAAAAACGTGCCCCTAAAATAATCTATCGGCTTTTAATCGTTTTGGGTAAGACTATGAAATTAGCTAGTAGTCTTCCCGAGTCTAATTGTTTTAAACCATTACTAAATGGGGGCCCCGCTTGTTTAACGTTATGCGAGGCTCATCCCAATTATTTATTAAGGTCAAGCCTATAATATTCTAAGTTTTGTACTTCGTTTGTCTCGAAGATCCTAATTAGTTCTACTTTGTTTTCTGCTTCGTTTTAGCGTTGGTTCCAGTTTGGTATATTCCTAAAATCTAAAGATTGAATCCCATATGAACAAATATTAATCCCTTGTTTAATAAGACAATTCCGAAATGGCCACCTCCTATTACTCACTGTATTCAAGCCAAATTTTGTTTTTACTTGTGCCAACTCTTTTTCTAATTCCTGAATGCTTAATATTCATCTAAACATAGCTGTAAGCCCACAATGTAATACATTAACAAACAAATTGAAAGGTATCGAAACGGTAAAACAAATGTTGTTAATCATCATAGTGATATTTATCAATCTGTAATTAAATTCTATTTTTTTTTTCATTTTTTGATCAAAATTAACGTAAAAAAAAGGCAAAGCTAAACTTTATTAACTGCTGATCCTATTATGATTGCTGCTATATCATACTATTATTCCAAAATTACCACAGCTGTGCAGTGTTATCTAATTGCAGAGAAAGGGAACTAACTAGCAAATAATGATTAGAGCAAATGAGAGTACTTATGTGTGTTGATAAACACAGCCAATATTTCTAGTTTTAACTTGCAATAATTCCAATTACAGTTACCAAATAACCATCAATACATCTAAATTCGTAACAATTTTCTTAAATCAATGGCCAATTTACAAACAGAAAGAAAAACGAGTAGAACTAGATTAAGTCAACAAATAAAAGAATGAGCACTTCAATTTACTTCCATGAGCTTGAAATTACAAATGTGTACCTGAAAAGTTGAGTAAACCCATTAGATTTAATTGACAGCAGCTACGAAGTAGGGTTCAGCAAGCAATTTCAGCAGCAAACAATTAGCATCATCAGCTCAATGTTTCAACAGCAGCAGTGAACCAAACAGTGAACCCAGGAGAGGATTTTTAGAATTTCAAATTATTTCAAAACCAAATCTCACTCGAAAACTGTTTCTCACTGATTTGTAACAGACTATCCTCTTGTTTTTGGTATTTTTTTGGAATGAATTTAAAGGCAAAATAGAAGAAAAATCAATCTGAAATGTTAATTTCAGATCTGGAATTTAACCAATATTTTTTGGGATTTTTTCTAGGGTTCATATAGCTTAAATATACTAAGAAAGACTCTAAAATCAGATTGAACCCCCATTATTAATGCTAAAATCACCTATTTATAGGCATAAAAGAAAAATCTGAATTTTATTAAAAACCCTTCAATTTTTGACTTGTTGCACAAGTTAGTGCAATTAATCTAGTGAAAGCTACACTAAGACCCCTTCTAGAATAGTCTACCATGTTCCATTTCCCTTGTATTACCTATTATGCCCTCATTCCCTTTTATTATTCACTAAGATACCTTTTGTTATGACCAAATTACCCTAAAAGCTCTATATTTATAACAACTATGCCAATTCCTATCCCAATTGTATCCTTTCCTCTTTTAAACTTATTACCATTATACCAATTCTTATTCCCCATTTATCCCTACTTCTTAAAGCTAATTACATTCCTAATTTCTGTATTTTATCCCTATTTTAACCTATTTTCAGAATTGCATTTATCAAGTAGCCACAATTTAGTGACTATTGATCAACTAGCCAATTGGCCTCTCAACTACTTTAAATTCAGAATAATTCGCTAATTAAAATCACATTTCTCCTATAGCCAACCCTAAGCAATCTTACAAATATAACCACTTTTGATCTATTACTCAATTGACAAGACTCGGGAGAACAATTTGATAGATGGTGAGTCTCATCAATTGAAATAACTAACCGAAATTGGATCTATCAAGTAATTGCCTTAGGTTGCTACGAATCGTATGATTTTAATTATCGACTTAATTGTATCTAAAATAGTCTAAAGTCGAATTCGTTAATCGAGCTTAATCACTAACTACGGCTATAACCAATACATCCTAAGTGAACGACTGACTAATTAACTAAATAATTCAGGCTATAATTAACAGAATAAACCAAAACATGAACTTGATTTCAACTAATTACCAAATAATTAATCAGCAACTAATCAACTTGAATTTCAAAACAAGATCGAAACAGATTCAAAACAGTTCCCATTATCAATTAACCAAGTTATAACAAATCATAAAAACCAATTAACAGAAATCAGAAAAAAGAAAGCTATTTCCCTAAAATCTAAAAATCTGAAAATTAATAGAAATTATTAGAAAAAATCTGAAAATTAACGGAAAATTATCAAAAATCTAAGAAAACAATCCGGAAATCTAAAACATCGTTAAGACAATCTAATAAAATCAGAATTTAACCATTCAACAAGAATCAACCTAAAACAAAAAATCTAACAGTTTGAATCTGAGAAAACTAGAAACGGATTCAATCGACCATCTCTTTTTTAACACACTAATGTTGACCGAAGAGGCAAGAAACAAACTCAATAAAAATCAGAATCGACCGTGAATCAAAATCAAGAAACAAACTCATGATGCATTCAATCGACTAATCCTCGACACCTTAGTATTAACAAAATAAAAACAAGAAATGGATTCAAACACAATATCAGAGAGAGGCGAGGAACAAAAGTAAAATTAACTTAAAAAAGAAAAAACACTTAGCCTTACTGCCGTTATCTCTTTTTCTGTTTTTTCTTCATTTTTCTTTTTTTTTCCTTTTTTTTTAATTGTTTTCTTCAACTCTTTCTTCAATGAACTTCGAATCTTGACAACCGGCATTTTTTCTTGAGAATTTCTTGTAAACCGACTTGGTTTTTCTTGCGTTCCGGCGGCTTTGACTCGATTCTTCATGTCACGGTTTAAGGGATGTAAGAAGAGAGGTGGGGGTTGATTTGAGGGTGGTTTTGAGTGGCGGCGCCGCCATGGGAGAGGGTGGCGGCGCGGGAGATTTGGAGCTTTTGGTTGATGTTTGAAGGAAACTAGTGGTGGGGGAGTGATGAGGAGAAGGTGGGGAGCATTTTGGTGTTGGTTTCACCGGGAAAGGAAGCCGGCCGCCGCTGTGGGTGGCGGAACCCTAGCGGCGGCGACGTTTTTAACAGTGAATGAAGAAGAAAAGGCGTGGGTTTGGACATGAGAGAAGACAGAGGGTTCTGTGGTTAAGGTTATTTTTTAAGATTTGTGTTTGTTTGTATATTAAAATTGTAATAACAATTTTCAGCCGTTGGATTAAGATTGAATTAACGGCTGAGATCTGATTTTGACAAGGCTGGACCGGTCTGGGCTGGGCGGCTGGGTAACGCTTGGGCTTGGGGCTTTTTGGGCCAGGGTAGGGACGACTGGGCTGGTGGAATTTGGCCCAGTTCTTTTATTCAAAGTGCTTCCCCTTAATTAGCTCTTATATCCTTTGTATTTTTTTATTCTTTTGTATTATTATTTTTTTTGTATTTTGTATTTATTCTACTTTGTAATTATTTGAAACTTATTAAAAATTAAACTAATTACCTCTTTTTGACAATTTTTAAATTTAAAAGCTAACTAATTTTTGATTTTTTTTTTTAATTTTTTTAAAAAAATGAATTAACTTCCTAAGAAAAATGCAATTTTTGTATTTTCATTTATCACACGCAAATAACATGCAAACAACTAACATAAAATTCACACGAAATTATAACAATAAGGAAAAATCATTTATTTTGAATTTTATAGGAATAACTCATGTGTAGGGTAAAAATCACGTGCTCACAAGCATTATATCATTAATATGGCACATTGGGACTCAAAACTAATGTCGCACCAATATAAAGACATGTTAGGCCATAATAAATTCAGACTCAAAACCAACTCTTATCATTATGGAGCATCAGGAATTGATCTCGATGTCTCACCCTCAATCAATGGCATAATAGGCTAAACAATATTGAGATTCATTCTCAAGCCTTAATTTTAATTACATGCCAATAACGTTGTACACAACTAATTTACAACTTAACAAATCAAATTTATTTTCTTAAATAAGTGTACAAATTTCAAATCAGTGGAAAGCTTTATCAATTATTTGTTGTATCTATATGAAATACAACTATTTGTAGTCGAAATATTTCTTCTAAATTCTATTAGATTATAAATTGATCAAAAAATCATTGTCATAATATTTATTAAGCCTCTTAAAAATATGTTGTTATTTTCGGGGTATACCATACCTATTGAATTTGATTTAGCGTCATGACGTTCCTTCACTCAATTCAACCAAGCAATGAGTAAATAAATTTATCAAAAGTATTACATAAAGGTAACAACACATATACAATACTAATACATAAATTCAACATTTATATTACCTGAAAAATGACATTATAGGTAACAATTTACCAGTTGTAGCTTATGCATCATTCGTATAAAATACTTAAAAATGGTAAGTAAGTAGCAATCATCAAGTAGGTCATGGATACTTGAAAATACCTTTTCTAGTAATCACACTAATCAGTGTTTGCTTTCAAATGATACAATCATAAATTATGAAGCATACGTTCTCAATAGCTGGTTTGTTTTTCAAATTTCAAAGAAGTAATTAATCAACCTAGATAAAGATGTGAAGTTGTCACGACCCTAGTTCACCAATTGTGAACATGTCGTGATGGCACCCAGTCCTCACGACTAGGTAAGCCTAACACGTTGCGGAATCTATAAATTATAATTACTTAAATAAGAAACAGCGGAAAATAACATAAGAGATATGTAATCCGTGCCACTTGGCACATACATCCGTCACACAATAAATAAACACTACCAAGATCCGGAACCCCACGGTAACACAGACTAAAAGAGAAATACAACTGTGGCTCTATGTGTAAAGAGTATCTAATAACGAAATGAAGAAAATGTCAACTAGTAATACTAGAATAGAAGGGAAGCCTCCGGATCCGTGGACGTAGCAGATCATACCTCGAAGTTTCCCAGAAAGCTGCAGAATCACCTAGTACGAGCCTGCTCTGATGTACCTGGATCTGCACAACAAAAGTGTGCAGAAGAGTAGCATGAGTACACCACGGCGGTACTCGGTAAGTGCCAAGCCTAACCTCGATGGAGTAGTGACGAGGAAGGTCAGGGCCCTACTGAGAAACAATAATAATATGATGATAACAAAATAAACGGTTTAACAGATAATAACAATAATTTCCGAAATAACAACATTACGATGTTTACTGAAACTGTCTACAATCAAGCTAATAACAAATAACCAACTCAAATAAACGAATCCAGGATCTGTGGGAATTGAACCCACAGTCCCATTCTCAGTACCTCTGGGTCTCCGGGAATCGAACCCGCAGCCCATGCCTCAATAATATCTCAATAACTCAGGATCTCCGGGAATCGAACCCGCAGTCCCTACCAATAATCTCAGGATCTCGGGAATCGAACCCGTAGTCCACATTTCAATAATCTCAGGATCTCGGGAATCGAACCCGTAGTCCACATTTCAATAATCTCAGGATCTCGGGAATCGAACCCGTAGTCCACATTTCAATAATCTCAGGATCTCGGGAATCGAACCCGTAGTCCACATTTCAATAATCTCAGGGATCTCGGGAATCGAACCCGTAGTCCACATTTCAATAATCTCGGGATCTCGGGAATCGAACCCGTAGTCCACATTTCAATAATCTCGGGATCTCGGGAATCGAACCCGTAGTCCACATTTCAATAATCTCGGGATCTCGGGAATCGAACCCGTAGTCCACATTTCAATAATCTCGGGATCTCGGGAATCGAACCCGTAGTCCACATTTCAATAATCTCGGGATCTCGGGAATCGAACCCGTAGTCCACATTTCAATAATCTCAGGATCTCGGGAATCGAACCCGTAGTCCATATTTCAATAAATCTCAGGATCTCGGGAATCGAACCCGTAGTCCACATTTCAATAAATCTCAGGATCTCGGGAATCGAACCCGTAGTCCATAACCGCAGCAAGTAAAGGGATACATAGAGAAAAGTATAATATGCCTAATGATAACTTCGCCGATGAACAGCGCCAGCGATTACCAAGAAAACTCAAGTAAGTCAATTAAGCAACTGGACAGTTAGATTCTATCTAGCTGTTCTTTTATAACTACTACCGGGTAGGAATATCGAATTTAACAGTTAAAAACAGTATTATCACTCATTGAACATTTTGAATAAGTATGTGTCCAACAACCAGCGCATGTACACGCCCGTCACCTCGCGTACAAGGCATTTAAAGTATCACAATAATATCCTAGGGGTGAAAATCCCCCACACGAAGTTAGACAAGCCACTTACTTCAATTCCGGTACAAAACCGCTAAGAAATAACCCTCTTGCCGCGAATGTCGGCCTCCACAAGTGTAGTATCCTGATAAAAATCAATAGAATCACATCAAAATAGGCCAATTGGGCATTACCCAATCAAAATAACTCAAAATTCACCAAAATCCACAAGTTGCCAAAACCCGACTTCCGGTACGCTTATCGAAAAATCACAAAAAATATATATTCGGGTTCCTTATCTCAATACGAGTCTGTGCATATAAAATTTATCGAAATCGGACTCCGTTTGCCCATTAAAATCAAAGATTTTCTAAAGTCCAAGCCTAGGGCTAAATCCTCCATAAATTACCCCAAATTCCTCCATTTTCATGATATAATTGCATAATATTACCAATACTAATCATAGTTTAAGTCCATAGATGATTACCCGATGATTTCCCTTGAATTTCTCTTCAAAATCGCCCAAATCGCCTCTAAAGCCGAGACCCAAAATGTGTGTGTAACGACCCAGCCCGTCGTTACGGGAGTTATCGCCCCATTTTCTCCATTTAATACTTCAATATGCTAACTTATATGTGTTTGGAAATTTAGAAGCAAATCGGAGGGAATTTAGATAGAAATAAGGCCATAAATCCCTTTTTGAGAAGAATAGGTTGGAAAAGTCAACCGAATATTGACCGATGACTTTGGCAGCTCGGAATTGAATTCTGATGATTCGACTAGTTTTGGAGGATCATTTATGGCTTAGGAGAGCAATCGGAATCGAATTCGGAGGTCCGGTGAAGTTTTAGGCTTGAATTGGCTAAGGTCGAATTTGATGAAATCCGAACGGTAAGTGAGATTTTGATCCGGGAGTCGGACTGGAATTCTGATAGTTGCAGCAGCTCCGTTAGGTGATTTGGGATATGCGTGCAAAATTTTAGATCATTCGAAGGTGTTTAGGTCGAGTTTTAGATAAAATGCAAGTTTCGGAAGTTTTGGAATAACTTAGGCTTGAATCCGATGTAAATTTGGTGTTTTGATATTAGTTTTGGTGTTTTGAGAGTGAAACTAAGTTTACATGATCATATGTGGCATATTAGTATGTTCGTATACTGTCCCGAGGAGCTCGGATGAGTTTCAAATAGGTTTGGGTTGCGTTATGCTCGTTTTTCTTATGCTTCGACATCGTTTTTTCAAGCATAAATGATATTATATTGAACAAATGAGCTCCGATTACTGTTTTGAATGAATAATTAGATCCGTATCGTAATTACGGACCCGTAGCAAAAAGAATCATCGAATTTGGACATCGTATGAGGATTTTATGGCTATTTTACTAAGGTTGCCCAGATTTTCAGGTTAATGACGAAACTGCCCCTGACGGCGTATTAAAAGCCTGCACTATTTGCAAATCTTAAAACCTACATATCTCCTTCATTATAAGGTCAAATTGAGTGATTCAAAAGCCTAAATTCATTAGAATTTCACAAGGAATCCATTGGGAGCAGTTAAACACGTGAACAGTATACCTAGAACGAGCAGGTCGAGTTTTCTTCCAATTTTGGAACGGGAAGAAGCTTTTGAGGTAATTTTTAAGAGAGAAATCAATAGGTAATCGCTGGAGGTAAGTTTCTTGACTCAAAAACATGATTTTATGCTAGAATAAATGCCAAAATTCCTGAAATTGGTAGAATTTGTGAAGAACTAGGGCCTAAATCATGAAAACGAATTTTTGGGTTTTGAAAGGCCATTCGAACTCCGATTTCGATAAATTTTATATGCACGGACTCGTGGAGAGACGAGGAACACGTTGGTATGAATGTCGTAATTTTTTTAGCAGCGTACCAAAAGTCGGGTTTTACCAACTTAGCGTAATTATGAGTTTTTCATGTAAATTGAATTGGGTTATGTTTCTTTGACCCGTATTTGATATAATCGTTGTGGTTTGACTAGATTCTACGCACGTGGAGGCGAAATTCAAAGGAAAAGGCATTGCGGACGAGTCTACGACTGGCTAGAGGTGAGTAGTTTGTGTATATGGTAGCTTGAGGGTTCGAAACCCCGGCTTAGCACATTGTGACGCTAGTACGGCGTGGCTCGCATCCCGTGGCAGGTGCGGGGCTGATTGTGACTGGGGATTGAGACTTGGTCCATCCCGGATATGGAAAATATGCTATTAGTGATGGAAATACGCTGTGTTTGACAAATTTGTGGGTTGTAAGCCTTGTTTGGGGCCTTGTGCCGACCCGTAGCATCCCTAGGGGATAGTATTTATGTGATAGCTATACTTGCTTAATCACCGATCTCAGTCCTGGAATTTGAAATCACAGTATTGAAATGCTAAGTCACCGGTTTTTGCAAATTAAATAAAAGTTAAAGTATTTTTCATAAATTATGAACTCGAAACTGGAATTAAGAAAAATGAACTGTTTTGTGACTTATCTGATTATTGTGGTCTGAGGATGGATCGGGCTGCACGCCGCAGCGGTTATTATGATATGAGGATCGGGCTGCACGCCGCAGTGGTTGATATGAGGATCGGGCTGCACGCCGCAGCGGTATTGCGCTTGGGCTGTAGGAGCCCCTCCGGAGTCTGTACACACCCCCAGTGAGCGCCGTCGACGTTAAATGGATCGGGCTACACGCCGTAGCGGTTATGTGCATTGCATTGCATCTTTATCCGTTGAATTATCTGTGATAACTGTATTGTACTGTTGTTGCTAGTTCGTAGGAGGATCGGACTGTAGTTTAGCTTCATTATGTATTATTCTGTGGATTTCTTACTTTCAGCTATTTATATATATTTATTACTCAATGAGTACTTAGTACTCACCCCTACCCCCTGCACCTTTGTGTGCAGATTCAGGTACTCAGAAGAAGTAGATGGGCACTCCAGCTTTTATCAGTATTTATCCGAGTTGCTGAGGTAGCTGCTGGCGTTCGCAGGACCTAGCTTCTCTTCTTATTCTAGTTTTCCTTTGTATATACATTATTCATACTTGAGTGTTTGGTTTAGATATTGTTATCCGATCATGTTTAGAGGCTCTAGACTCGTGACCCTAGATCTTTGGGGTGATTATATAGTTTAGCTTTATTGTTGATATAAATGTTCAGGTAATTGATTTGAGCTTTATGCTCGGGATGAGAGTGTGAATGGTCGGGCTTGCCTAGCAGTTGTGTTGGGCGCCATCACGGCCGGGATTGGGGTCGTGACAGTGTGCAATGTTCTGAAATTTTTCTAACTTCTGATACACTTACTTACAGCGATTTTCGCTTCTGCGGAATATTTTCCGCTCCTACGCAACCGTATCCGCGACCAAAGGGTCGCTTCAGCGGTTCCAGGCCTGGCCGGCCATATCCGCTTCTGCGAGCAAAGGGCCGCTTAAGCGGGCCCGCTTCTGCGAAGAACTTCCGCTTCTGCGGAAACTTCCGCCTCTGCGCATCATTGACCGCTTCTGCGGTCTCGCCCAAACGGTAAAATGTCCGCTTCTGCGGACCATGCCAAATTTCTCCCCGTCCGCTTCTGCGATCACTGGCTCGCACCAGCGACCCCGCTTCAGCGGGATGGCTTCCGCTTCTGCGTAACCAGCCGCTCCTGCGCATCTCGTCTGCTTCTGCGGACACGCTCCTGCGTCCAAAATTCCGCAGGAGCGGAAACAACAGAATCAGGATCCCAACCTGAAATTTCCACAATTTTCTCCCGTTTAACCATCCGAAAACACCCCGAGGCCCCGGGACCTCATCCAAACATACCAACACATCTTAATACCTCATTCGAACTTGCTCCAATCCTCAAAACACGTCTAACAACATCAAAACCCATAATTCGCATCGAATTCAAGCCTAAATTCCTTAAAATATTCCAAATTACACATTCAATCAAAAACCCGACCAAACGACGTCCGAATGACCTGAAATTTTGCAGGCACATCCAAAATCACCTAACGAAGCTACTGCAACTGTCGGAATTCCATTCCGACCCCGGATCAAAATCTCACCTATCGTTCGGATTCGTCAAAATTTCGACCTTCGGCATTTCAAGCCTAATTGAGCTACGGACCTCCAAAATACATTCCGAACGCGCTCCTAACCCCGAAATCACCTAACGGAGCTAATGGAACCATCGGATTTCCGTTCCGAGATCATCTTAACACTGTTCCGGC
The DNA here is from genome assembly GCA_032618575.1 of Nicotiana noctiflora. NCBI lineage: Eukaryota > Viridiplantae > Streptophyta > Magnoliopsida > Solanales > Solanaceae > Nicotiana > Nicotiana noctiflora. The sequence continues at coordinate 137,942 of JASVEL010013570.1, forward strand.
TACGGACCGTTTTCTAGTTTCAAAGCTCTTATTTAGGGACTAAGTGTCCCAAAATGCTCAAATCTTCGGAACCGACTCTCCCGGCAACCCACAATAGCAGAAATGAACTTAGGGGAATAGTTAAATTAGGGATTGGGGCATAATTTTCTAAAACGACCGGTCGGGTTGTTACATCTTCCCACACTTAAAGATCCGTTCGTCCTCGAACGAGCATAGAAAACATACCTGGAGTAGTGAAAAGATGAGGGTACTGGCTGCGCATATCCCTGTTCGGTCTCCCAAGTCGCCTCCTCGACCGGCTGGCCCCGCCACTGAACCTTTACCGAAGCGATGTTCTTTGACCTTAGCTTTCTGACTTGCCTGTCTAGAATAGCTACTGGCTCCTCAACATAAGACAGATCCTTGTCTAGCTGAACAGATGTGAAATCCAACACGTGCGACGGGTCACCATGGTATCTCCGGAGCATGGAGACATGAAATACGGGGTGAACTCCGGCTAGGCTGGGAGGTAAGGCCAACTCATAAGCAACCTCCCCAACACGCCTCAAAATCTCGAAAGGGCCAATAAATCTAGGACTCAGCTTCCCTTTCTTCCCGAACCTCATAACGCTCTTCATGGGCGAGACTCGAAGCAGAACCCGCTCGCCAACCATAAAAGCCACATCGCGAACCTTCTTGTCCGCATAACTCTTCTGTCTAGACTGGGCCGCACGAAGTCTGTCCTGAATCACCTTGACCTTGTCCATAGCCTCCTGAACCATATCGGTACCTAGTAACCTGGCCTCGCCCGGCTCAAACCAACCCACGGGAGACCTGCACCTCCTACCATATAGGGCCTCGTACGGTGCCATCCGAATACTAGACTGGTAGCTGTTGTTATAAGCAAACTCCGCCAGTGGCAAGAAGTGATCCCATGAACGTCCAAACTCAATCACGCTCGCACAGAGCATATCCTCCAAAATACGAATAGTGCGCTCAGACTGTCCATCCGTCTGGGGGTGAAATTCCATGCTCAGCTCCACCCGAGTGCCTAACACCTGCTTCACGGCTCTCCAGAACCGCGAAGTAAACTGAGTGCCTCTATCTGAAATGATAGAAACTGGAATACCATGCAGCCGAACTATCTCCTTGATATAGATCTCCGCCAGTCGCTCCGATGAATAAATAGTGCTCACCGGTATAAAATGGGCGGACTTGGTCAGCCGATCCACAATAACCCAAATAGAATCATACTTCATAACAGTCCGTGGAAGCCCGGATACAAAGTCCATGGTGATGCGTTCCCATTTCCATTCTGGAATCTCAATCCGCTGCATCAATCCACCCGGGCGCTGATGCTCATACTTCACCTGCTGGCAGTTGAGGCATCTAGAAACATAATCAACTATATCCCTCTTCATCCGCCTCCACCAGTAATGCTGTTTCAAGTCCTGATACATCTTCGCGGCACCCGGATGGATGGAATACCGCGAACTATGGGCCTCTGCTAGAATCAGCTCTCGAAGATCATCTACATTGGGCACACATATACGCCCCTGCATCCTCATAACTCCATCATCCCCGATGGTAACATCTCGAGCATCACCACGCCGAACTCTATCCTGAAGGACAAGCAAATGAGGGTCGTCGAACTGACGCTCCCTGATGCGGTCAAATAGAGAAGACCGAGAAACCACACAAGCTAGACGAGCAAGGATTCAAGTGTAGGGGAGTTTGGATTCATATTATATATATATATAATATGTCAATTATCTATATTGTCTAATAGTATTTTGCAGGAAGTAAAAATATCATGATAAAGCAAATAAAGGAATAAAAAGAGATCACGACGCATCATGGCAAAAGAAGCACGACGCATCATGGCGAAAGACCCACGAGGCATCGTGGCATCTTATGAGATTTGATTTCTATAAAAAGGATGTCTTAATTGTGTTGAAGGGGGGAAGATCATACGTACCTCGCAACATAATTTTTTTTAAGATTTGGTCTTTACTTCTTTCTTTATCTCTTTCACTTTTCTCTTGTAGCTTTTGAATTTTCTAAGAGTATTGATAGTATCTTAAGAATTTCTTTCTTTGTGAGATTTAAATATTCCATGGAGTAACCTCTTTCGTTGGGATAGTTGATGAAGCTCGATATTGTTATAATATTAATCTCAATTTTACTACATGCTTGACCTGAAACTTTCTAGTTATATTTCTATATTGTGCTGGAATAGTAGTTTTAATTAATTATTATCACTTCTATCTATTTATTCTCCAAAGTTAGTGGTATGTCAATTTTGTAATTCTCACGAAGCAAAATTAATATACGATAACTATTGGGTAAAATAATAGAGTGAGAGTAATTCTTTTTAAGCTATCATTCCAAGTCATTAATCTTGCTTACTTCCATTCTAATTCTCACGAAGGAGTTGTAGTTGGCAAGATTATTGATTTTTAGTAAAAAGTAATCGCAAGAGGTTTTTGCTATTTTTTTAGCACGATTCAGGCAAGAAAATTATTTCAGTCTAATCATCACGAGTCATATATCAATTGATTTACATAACCTCACGGAGTGTTATTAATTGATTATTTCTTAGTGAGCAAATATAACTGTATTAGCAATAAACAGTTATTCCTAAGAGAAATACATGTAGAAGCTAAGATTTTATTATTATCATGCTATCGAGTGAATTCAATGATTCCCAACTCTTTTTAAATATAAATCTTTCGAAAGTTATTTTTGTTTCAACTTAAGCAATTTAAATTTTCAACAAACAAAACTTCATCAATTTGGTTCTCTCAAATAGTAGTAAGGATATTATAAGTTTGTAGTTAGATTCTCCGATCTCCGTGGGACGATATCATAAACTATACTAAAATTTGACAGAGTACGAGCATCAAAATCTTATATCCATTAGCCTCGTCAAATTTTTGGCGCCGTTGCCGGGGATTGGCTTACATCTACTTCAGATTAAATATTTTATTACTAATTTGAGAATTTAATATAATATTTTTTTCTTATCATTATAACTACTAACAAAAAAATATATATACTATAATCAATAATTTCACACGCACACTATTAATTACCCTTTTATATATTATCATTGTGATTTTCGATACTACTAAGAATATTAATATTAATACTTTGAATAATATTATATTTTCTTATGACAGTTTACTTGTTGCGTCATTTTTATATATCTATTTTATTTCAAGTATGGTATAATATTACTATATCTATAAATAATAAAATTAGTGTACTAATACTTTTTTTTCCTTTGACGCCTTTTTTTTATCTTTGCAATCTTTTATTATTATTATTATTATTATTATTATTATTATTATTATTATTATTATTATTTATTGTTATTATTATTTTAGGAGCTAATTTTCTTTACTTTCTGAATTTTAAATAGTTTATGACCCGCTCTTCTACAAAAGAGTTGGCAAGTTACGATCCTGAAATTGAAAGATCTCTTCGATCGCGCAGGAAAGGACAAACGTCTTCTCAAACAATAGCTTGTGAAGGAATGGAGAATTAGGAAATAGAAAATATCAACCCACGCGAAGTACCACCACCAGTCCAAATAGAGGATCAATTTGATGAAGTGGCGCCAAGGCCAACAAACAGAATCCTAAGGGATTATGCTAGACCAGACCATTTCAACTGTGAATCTAGTGTCAGGAAGCCCCCAGTGGCAGCCAACAACTTCGAAATCAGGACCGGTCTGATTCAAACGATCCAACAATCTTGTATCTTTACTGGAGATTCAAGTGAAGATCCACATAGTCATCTAATTGATTTTCTAGAACTTGTTGAAACTGCTAAGTATAATGGAGTATCCCCTGAAGCAATTAAGTTAAGGCTATTTCCTTTTTCTTTAAAAGGAGGTGCTAAGACTTGGTTGCGAAATTTGCCTCAAGGATCAATTACCACATGGGATCAAATGACTTAGAAATTTTTAAATAAATACTTTTCCCCTACTAAAACCACAAAGTTAAGACAAGACATATCTAATTTCTTGCAGACTGACACAGAGTCAGTTTACCAAGCGTGGGAAAGGCTAAAAGCAATGTTAAGAAAATGTCCACACCACGATATACCTGAACATATGCAGTTGTATATTTTTTATCACGGGCTAAAACCCTCTTCTAGAAATGTGATAGATGCAGCTGGAGGAGGTTCGATAATGGGAAAAACAACAGAGGAAGCATTGCAATTGTTAAATGAAATTTCTGAGAATGCCATCCAATGGCCATCTGAGCGTATAATTATCAAGAAGGCTGCTACATTAAATCAAGCAGATGCTTTAAATACATTAACACAACAGATTGTTTCTTTGGCACAAAAGTTTGAATCTTTTCAGGTGAATACACAACAACCAAGCCGGTCTGAAGTTTGCGACATGTGTGGAGGAAATCATCTTAACCATGAATGCCAAGCAATCCATCAAAATGATGAACAAGTCAATGTTATTGGCTACAAATCTTACCCTTTTGGAAGTCCAATGGCACATAGACATCCAGGATTTCAATGGAGCAATCCAAATGGTGCTGAGAACTCTCAAACCTTTCCGAAACAACTTGTACAGGGTCCGCCCGGATATCAAAATCAAAATCAAGGGCAATTGAATTTTAAATCTTATCAGCAAGCAGCCCCATATCAATAAAGGCCTCAACAAGCTCATCCAAGTCTTGATGACCTTATGTACAAATACATTAAGGTCACTGATGAAAAGATGGAGAGTCAGAATTCTGCCCTTAAAAATTTAGAAATTCAGTTGAGCCAACTGGCAACTCTTGTGTCAGAAAAGATTCAAGGTCCCTTACCAAGTAATTGTAACGACCCAACCGGTCGTTTTGAGCTACGGTGCGTCATTCAGCAGTTTGAGGCCATGAGAAGCTTCATCTCAGGTATATTGACTTGTGTGTATGGTCAGAATTAAAATTCAAGAAGTTTGGAGTCAAATTCAAATGAAAATTCTCATTTCCGAAGCTTAAAATTGAAGAAATGAACTAGGATTGGAATTTTGAGTATACGACCTTAGAATTGGGATCTAAAGGTTCCAACAGGTTCATATGATGATTTCGGACTTGGGCGTATGCCCGAATCGGGTTTTGGATAACCCGGGAGCGTTTTGGCGCATATTATGGAAGGTAGCATTTTTTGAAGAAAATGCATCAGTTTAGCTTAAAATGCATTTTAGTGTTATTGATGTCCATTTGGGATTCCGAGACTGGGAGTAGCTCCGTATGGTTATTATGGATTTGTGAGCGCGATCGGAAGTGAATTCGGAGGTCCGTAGGTCATTTTGGAGTCGTTTGGCTAAAGATAGAAAATTGAAGGTTTTTGAGAAAATTTGACCGGAAGTGGAAATTTTGATATCGGACTCGAAATGCAAATCTTATGGTTCGGATAGCTTCGTTAGGTGATTTGGGACTTAGGAGTGTGTCCGGAATATTTTTGTGATGACCGGTGTAGAATTAAGCTTGAATTGGCAAGGTTAGTATTTTTGGCGAATCCGAACGATAGGTGAGATTTTGATCCGGGGGTCGGAATGGAATTCCGATAATTTCTGTAGCTTCGTTATGTGATTTTGGATATGTCTGCAAATTTTCAGGTCATTCGGATGTCGTTTGGTCGGGTTTGTGATTGAATGTTGATTTCGAAAGTTTAGATAAAAACTTAGGCTTGAATCCGCTATAATTCGATGTTTTCCGTGTTTAAGGACATGTTTTTATGATTGGAACAAGTTTGAATAACGTTATAGGATGTATTGGTATTTTTGATTGAGGTCCCGGGGGCCTCGGGGTGATTTCGGATGGCTAACGGGAATTTTTGAGTTGAAAAATGCAGCAGAAAAATTGTAGAGAAATTTTGTTCGGATGGCTAACGGGAATTTTTGAGTTGAAAAATGCAGTAGAAAAATTGCAGAGAAATTTTGTTCTATGCGATCGCAATGCTCTGATGCGATCGCATAGTGTTAGCTACAGTGCCCGGAAATTTTGTTCTATGCGATCGCAATGCTCTGATGCGATCGCATAGTGTTAGCTACAGTACCAGGATTTTTGTTCTATGCAATCGCATAGGCTTAGCTACAGTGCCCGGAAATTTTGTTCTATGCGATCGCAATGCTCTGATGCGATCGCATAGTGTTAGCTACAGTACCCAGGATTTTGTTCTATGCGATCGCATAGGCTTAGCTACAGTGCCCGGAAATTTTGTTCTATGCGATCGCAATGCTCCGATGCGATCGCATAGTGTTAGCTACAGTACCCGGACAGAATGTTAAAAACATTTCAGTCGCGAAAACAACTCATTTTTCCACCATTTTTGGCCATTCTTGAGAGCTTTTGGACGGGAATTGAAGGGATTTCGACGGGGAATCATTGGAGGTAAGTTTTATGAGTTAAATACATGTTTTTATACAAGAATCATCCATGGAATTCATGAATTTATAGCTAAAAATCAAGAAAATAGGGCTTGGAGCAAAAACCTTAAATTTAGGATTTGAAGGACCATTTGTGGTCCGAATTGGGAGTTCTTGGTATGTACGGACTCGTGGCGAGACGAGGATTCCGAAAATGTGAATTTCAGAATTTTTCGTGACGTGGGCCCCGGACTCGGGTTTTGCAAATTTCGTGATTTTGAGTATTTTTCGAGTTCTTTCGATTGAGTTATGTCCCATTAGCATATTATGATGTATTACTTATGATTTTGGATAGATAGGACCAGTGGAGGCCGACATTCATGGCAAGAGAGTTGTCTCTTAGCGGTATTGTACCGGAATCGAGGTAAGTGGCTTGTCTAACCTCGTGTGGGGGAACCTTTACCCCTAGGATATTATGTGATAGTTTAAATGCCTTGTACGCGAGGTGACGGGCGTGTACATGCGCTGGTGGTTGTAACTCACTTTACTTGAATTGTTCAATTCGTGATATTCCTGTTCTTAATTTATTAAATTGTGACATTTACCTGGTATTCGTTAGGGAAGCATGATTAGGTAGGATTTATCTGTCTAATTGCCTAATTGTCCTATTTGAACTTCTTGATAATTGTTGGCACTAGTCCTCGGTGTAGTTGTAGTTAAGCATATTATATTTTCCATGTGCATTTTCTTTATTTGTTGTGTTAGTGGACTGCGGGTTCAATTCCCGGAGATCCCAGGGCTGTGGGTTCGATTCCCAGAGACCCGGATTTGCTATTTGTTTGTGGACTGCGGGTTCAATTCCCGGAGATCCCAGGGCTGTGGGTTCGGGTTCGATTCCCGGAGATCCAAGGGCTGCGGGTTCGATTCCCAGAGACCCGGAGTTATTGAGATATGGACTGCGGGTTCGATTCCCAGAGATCCTGAGATCATTGAGACACATCCTGAGGTATTGAGACATGGGCTGCGGGTTCGATTCCCGGAGACCCAGAGATACTATTATTGGGACTGCGGGTTAAATTCCCGTAGCTCCTGGATTGTTGGTTATAGAGTAGGACTGTGGGTTCAATTCCCACAGGTCCTGGACTTGTTGATTTAGTTTTGTTACTTGTTATTAGCTTAATTTTTGCCGGTTGCAGTAATCACTTTATTATTGCTATTTCGGATTTATTATTATTTGAGCTGCTTATTATTGTTATTGTCTTTTTGTTATTGTTCTCTCAGTAGGGCCACGACCTTCCTCGTCACTACTCCATCGAGGTTAGGCTTGGCACTTACTGAGTACCGCCGTGGTGTACTCATGCTACTCTTCTGCACACTTTTGTTGTGCAGATCCAGGTACATCAGGACAGACTCATATCAGGTGATTCAACAGCGTTTTGGGAGACCTCGAGGTATGATCTGCTACGTCCGCGGATCCGGAGGCCTTCCTTCTTTTCTATTAGTATTAGTAGATATTTTTCCTTCACTTCGTTGCTAGATTCTCTTTATACATAGAGCCACAGTTGTATATTCCCTATTAGTCTGTGTTACCCGTGGGATTCCGGGTCTTGGTGGTGTTTATACAGTGTGTTGACGGGTGTATGTGCCAAGCGGCACGGATTACATTCTTATTTATATCGTTTTCCGCTATTTCTTATTTAATGTTCATAAACTCGTATATTCCGCAACGTGTTAGGCTTACCTAGTCGTGGGGACTGGGTGCCGTCACGACATGTTCACGATTGGTGAACTAGGGTCGTGACAAGTTGGTATCAGAGCTCTAGGTTCGTAGGAGTCACGGGACACAGACCGGTTACTTAGATTCTCGCCGATCGATACGGAGACGTCTGTATTTATCTACGAGGGGCTATGTAACTGTTTAGGAAACTCTTCAATTCTTTGAATTCCTTATCGTGCGCCATTTATTCAGTTGAAGCCTATATCATATGTTCTTTTGCATCCACTCGTGTATTGAAATTGCGCACTCGGTATCAAGTATGCGCCGACGGTTCGTGACGTTGCAGAGAGATCTCAAGGGAGTCAAGAATTTACTCATCTATTGTTACCGCGTGTCGTCCATATCGATAATGCAAGAGAACTGAGAGACCTTCAATTGTGCACATGGGGGTGCACTAGGTTCTGACATTCGATTGATAAGTACGGTCTTGAGAAGGTTTACTTAACTGCCTAATCGTCACAACAATGGTAGAATCACAAGGTGGATGTAGATCTAAAGATAGTTGGTGGTAATAAAGACTATATGGTTCATATGAGATATCTATTTAGCGAAGGATTCAGCCAGCAGAGATACTGGGGGGATATGAGTTTAACTGTCTTAAGAAGGACATGTGCCAAACGAATGTCTTGGGATGTCTTATGATGAAGACGTACAAATGATAAAGGCTATTGTCATGGATTAGCAAGATGTGTCTTATGGCTTCGTGCCAAGTGAAAGGATTTCGCTATCAACGACCAAATTATGGGTCATGTATCATATCAGATTTGGCATGCGCTGTATTTAAGTGCTATTCAAAAGTTCTTTGAAACTAGCGGATAGGCAAGAGTTGAGGCTCGTATGGTATGATGTTGGGACTTTTGATGTTCCTGTATCCCTAATAAATTCTACCTTTCATTATCAGCGGGGAAGATTTCGGTGAAGGCTACATGGTGCTTCGTAGGTGTGAGAATCACAATATGTCTTAAGCTGTCGCGGTAAATAATGCTCGATGCATGGAGCGAGAAGATGTTTGGTTGCATTGAGATGAGGTCATACCCTATGGTGTTAGAGTGCTAATAGAGCACATGTGGTTATATTCGTTGGATCAAGTGAGTTGCAGTTGAATAATAGTAAATGACTTGAGAGAATGGTTCTGATGTGTTCGAAAGTCATGTAATAGTGGCTTTGGGCTAAGTGGGGGAGTCCCACCGCTTAAGATTGGGTCGCATGGTTAATTACCTGTGTGAATTCTGGATACTAGCGTATTATTGTGATATTGTAGCCACGGAAAAAAAAAAAAAAAAAAAAAAAAGGGTCATGAGTGGTAATTTGAGTATATAAATTGTTGAATGCATGTTATGATTAGCCTTACTGGCTCATGTTCAAACTTGAGGAAAGATTCATGATTTATGCCTCTTCTAGGTGCAGGCTTCGCGGAAAGTGATTCTGCTGGGTGCTTTATCGAGAAGGTATTCATATGTTATAAACATTCAGTAGAGTTGGTTGCGCACTGGGCCAAGTCAGGGCCGGATGGTTCTCAATAGCGGTTCTAGTGAATTCAAGAGGTAAAGTGTGGTGTTTGATAATTTTGAGTCTATAATGTACAGTTGAGGCTCAAGCCTTTGAAGCAACTTATGAAGAAAAGCACAAAAACAATCTATGATGTTTTGACTTGTGGTGTAGCATTTGAGAGGCGTGAAATGATAGTCATTCTTGAGATAGCATGGCCTCATGATTTAAGGTCACTCGGGGTAAGTGCGGTTGGAATAAGTTAGGTATTGAAGGAAGATATTAACATTTCTAAGGCAATCAAGGATAACCTGGAAGGAAGTAGATTGATCGGCCATAGTTGAGTTGGCGTATTGGTGTCAATGATCGGTTCATGCAACGTGATCGAATTATGCATGTGATTTGTGGCGGTGCATTTGAGACTTGTTGGCCGCAGTGATTGATGTTACTCTGAAGTATTCTTCTGTTAGGGCATGTTATGAGTAGGCGGACCTCGGAAAGGGTTATGGGGGCTTGGACCACTACTTAGAGATTGGCATATTCAACGGTTATGAGAACTCGCCGTGTGTTGCTATAGTTCTCCTGAAATGAGTTAAATGGAAGGTCTTATGTGACGAAGTATTAGCCTGTTGTCAGTTCTAGAGCTGTGATGGAAATTGCGTCTATCGTATATCGGCACGTGAGGTGCAGTGAGTAGTATGAAATTTGAAGTAAGGACCAAGGTCACAGTTTGGTCAATGTATGTGATATAAAGAGCTCGGATGAGCAGGAAAGGAGTTTCAATGTTTTGAGTAAGATGGGTATTAACATCTGTATCATTTGAGATCGGTGTTCTGTGAGAAAGGCTTTGCATCCCGGTTAGGGACTCCTGATCGCTTTTCAGTGTTAGTACAGCCGGTGGGTTGAATGTGCGGACCCGTTTAATTATTCGGAAGATGGTGGGAGCTTGACCCAAGAAGATTGTATAGGTGTGACTTGTAGTCACTTGATTGATTAGAAATTTAAACCAAGTATGAGGATTTTGGTAATATCATTCATTTGAGAATTTATACCTGGAGGGCACTCTGCTTATTGGGTTATAGACCTGTGAAATACTATTCACTTAGCTTGGCACGACCAGGATAGACTTAAGGTCGGTGGATAGATCTAAATGTGGAAGTGAGCCTTGCGTCAGGCCTGTTATATTTCTTCCAGAAATGTGCCCTTTATGGAGGGATAGTCGTGGCCTTATTTCGCGGTTAGTTAACTCATGTAAAGATATATTGCGCCGTATAAGTTGTGAGACGGCTTGGTAAATTCCTTATGTGTTGAGGTTCCGCTCAGCGGTGATATTATATGAGCATGATGGCTCTTGAGACTCAGATCATATATCGCACCTCAGTTGTGCTTGAATTTGTAGCCTATGGCGCTATATATATTTCCTTGTGACTGATATCATGCACCTTAGTGTGCTTATGATCGATATTCAGTAATTTGATGTGATGAGCTATTCAGCTCGACATACGATTCCTTGTGTGAGTCTATATTGTTGGGATCGGGTGGCACGTCGCCATGGTTATATTGTTGGGATCGGGTGGCACGCCGCCATGATTATATTGTTGGGATCGGGTGGCACGCCGCCATGATTATATTGTTGGGATCGGGTGGCACGCCGCCATGGTTATATTGTTGGGATCGGGTTGCACGCCGCAACAGTGTGATGTTTATTTCAGTGTCTATAATTGCTTTTATGTATTCTGTTTCTTATTTTCTAAGGAGGTCCATGTTAATGTGAGAGTTGAATAGTTCTCTCTAGTGTTCGCTTTCCTTTGTATCACGTACGAATTAGTGGATTACTAGCACATTGCGACATCTTGTGGGGCTTTTGATTATGTCTGATGTGGCTTATCGCCTGAGCAGTTCGTATTGGGCGAGATGAGATTATGTGATTTGGGGTCAGTGCATACTGATTATATGAAGTATATTATAGAGGAAAGAATCATCCTCTATTTTAGGACAAGGTAATGGATCCTGTCAGGAGTATAGACCCAATGAATTGTTGATTCAGTAGTTGGTTATGGATATCGGCGCATCTCTTCCGTCGTGTCAGTGTTGTAAAAGTTAGAAGAAGACCTATGTAGGTCATGAGATGCAATGAGAGCATCATATTTGTGGAATTTCGACTATTATATTTAAAGAATATTATTGTGGCCCCATGAGTAAAGTGATGCAAAGTATGAATTCAGCAAAGTTATGCAGTCATGTATGGGAGCAGCATGTGAAGATTGATATGGTGGTCATATGAGGAAAACATGCTAGGCAGGAAATTCAGGATGTTGGAATTGGGTCTAATGGCTTATTTACTCGAATAAAGGAGTATATCTATAGAGTTATCGAGCTAATGTGCTAAAATGAGTTGTGGAAGCACAGGAAGTTGCATGTGATGTTAAACCAGTGATTTCAGACTACTTCAGTGTAGTTCTCAGCACGTTCGAGGACGAACGTATGTTTAAGTGGGGGAGATTGTAACGACCCAACCGGTCGTTTTGAGCTACGGTGCGTCATTCAGCAGTTTGAGGCCATGAGAAGCTTCATCTCAGGTATATTGACTTGTGTGTATGGTCAGAATTAAAATTCAAGAAGTTTGGAGTCAAATTCAAATGAAAATTCTCATTTCCGAAGCTTAAAATTGAAGAAATGAACTAGGATTGGAATTTTGAGTATACGACCTCAGAATTGGGATCTAAAGGTTCCAACAGGTTCATATGATGATTTCGGACTTGGGCGTATGCCCGAATCGGGTTTTGGATAACCCGGGAGCGTTTTGGCGCATATTATGGAAGGTAGCATTTTTTGAAGAAAATGCATCAGTTTAGCTTAAAATGCATTTTAGTGTTATTGATGTCCATTTGGGATTCTGAGACTGGGAGTAGCTCCGTATGGTTATTATGGATTTGTGAGCGCGATCGGAAGTGAATTCGGAGGTCCGTAGGTCATTTTGGAGTCGTTTGGCTAAAGATAGAAAATTGAAGGTTTTTGAGAAAATTTGACCGGAAGTGGAAATTTTGATATCGGACTCGAAATGCAAATCTTATGGTTCGGATAGCTTCGTTAGGTGATTTGGGACTTAGGAGTGTGTCCGGAATATTTTTGTGATGACCGGTGTAGAATTAAGCTTGAATTGGCAAGGTTAGTATTTTTGGCGAATCCGAACGATAGGTGAGATTTTGATCCGGGGCTCGGAATGGAATTCCGATAATTTCTGTAGCTTCGTTATGTGATTTTGGATATGTCTGCAAATTTTCAGGTCATTCGGATGTCGTTTGGTCGGGTTTGTGATTGAATGTTGATTTCGAAAGTTTAGATAAAAACTTAGGCTTGAATCCGCTATAATTCGATGTTTTCCGTGTTTAAGGACATGTTTTTATGATTGGAACAAGTTTGAATAACGTTATAGGATGTATTGGTATTTTTGATTGAGGTCCCGGGGGCCTCGGGGTGATTTCGGATGGCTAACGGGAATTTTTGAGTTGAAAAATGCAGCAGAAAAATTGCAGAGAAATTTTGTTCGGATGGCTAACGGGAATTTTTGAGTTGAAAAATGCAGTAGAAAAATTGCAGAGAAATTTTGTTCTATGCGATCGCAATGCTCTGATGCGATCGCATAGTGTTAGCTACAGTGCCCGGAAATTTTGTTCTATGCGATCGCAATGCTCTGATGCGATCGCATAGTGTTAGCTACAGTACCAGGATTTTTGTTCTATGCAATCGCATAGGCTTAGCTACAGTGCCCGGAAATTTTGTTCTATGCGATCGCAATGCTCCGATGCGATCGCATAGTGTTAGCTACAGTACCCAGGATTTTGTTCTATGCGATCGCATAGGCTTAGCTACAGTGCCCGGAAATTTTGTTCTATGCGATCGCATAGTGTTAGCTACAGTACCCGGACAGAATGTTAAAAACATTTCAGTCGCGAAAACAACTCATTTTTCCACCATTTTTGGCCATTCTTGAGAGCTTTTGGACGGGAATTGAAGGGATTTCGACGGGGAATCGTTGGAGGTAAGTTTTATGAGTTAAATACATGTTTTTATACAAGAATCATCCATGGAATTCATGAATTTATAGCTAAAAATCAAGAAAATAGGGCTTGGAGCAAAAACCTTAAATTTAGGATTTGAAGGACCATTTGTGGTCCGAATTGGGAGTTCTTGGTATGTACGGACTCGTGGCGAGACGAGGATTCCGAAAATGTGAATTTCAGAATTTTTCGTGACGTGGGCCCCGGACTCGGGTTTTGCAAATTTCGTGATTTTGAGTATTTTTCGAGTTCTTTCGATTGGGTTATGTCCCATTAGCATATTATGATGTATTACTTATGATTTTGGATAGATTGGACCAGTGGAGGCCGACATTCATGGCAAGAGAGTTGTCTCTTAGCGGTATTGTACCGGAATCGAGGTAAGTGGCTTGTCTAACCTCGTGTGGGGGAACCTTTACCCCTAGGATATTATGTGATAGTTTAAATGCCTTGTACGCGAGGTGACGGGCGTGTACATGCGCTGGTTGTTGTAACTCACTTTACTTGAATTGTTCAATTCGTGATATTCCTGTTCTTAATTTATTAAATTGTGACATTTACCTGGTATTCGTTAGGGAAGCATGATTAGGTAGGATTTATCTGTCTAATTGCCTAATTGTCCTATTTGAACTTCTTGATAATTGTTGGCACTAGTCCTCGGTGTAGTTGTAGTTAAGCATATTATATTTTCCATGTGCATTTTCTTTATTTGTTGTGTTAGTGGACTGCGGGTTCAATTCCCGGAGATCCCAGGGCTGTGGGTTCGATTCCCAGAGACCCGGATTTGCTATTTGTTTGTGGACTGCGGGTTCAATTCCCGGAGATCCCAGGGCTATGGGTTCGATTCCCAGAGACCCGGAGTGATATTTTTGTGGACTGCGGGTTCGATTCCCGGAGATCCTGAGATTTATTGAGATGTGGACTGCGGGTTCGATTCCCGGAGATCCCGAGATTTATTGAGATGTGGACTGCGGGTTCGATTCCCGGAGATCCTGAGATTTATTGAGATGTGGACTGCGGGTTCGATTCCCGGAGATCCTGAGATTTACTGAGACATGGGCTGCGGGTTCGATTCCCGGAGACCCATGGGTACAGTCAATGGGACTGTGGGTTCAATTCCCACAGGTCCTGGACTTGTTTTATTGAGTTGGTTACTTGTTGTTAACTTAATTGTAGACGGTTGCAATAATCATTTTATTGTTGCTATTTCGGAATTATTATCATTTAAACTGCTTATTATTGTTATTTTATTATCATTATTTTTATTACTCTTGGTAGGGCCCTGACCTTCCCCGTCACTACTCCATCGAGGTTAGGCTTGGCACTTACTGAGTACCGCCGTGGTGTACTCATGCTACTCTTCTGCACACTTTTGTTGTGCAGATCCAGGTACATCAGGACAGACTCATATCAGGTGATTCAACAGCGTTTTGGGAGACCTCGAGGTATGATCTGCTACGTCCGCGGATCCGGAGGCCTTCCTTCTTTTCTATTAGTATTAGTAGATATTTTTCCTTCACTTCGTTGCTAGATTCTCTTTATACATAGAGCCACAGTTGTATATTCCCTATTAGTCTGTGTTACCCGTGGGATTCCGGGTCTTGGTGGTGTTTATACAGTGTGTTGACGGGTGTATGTGCCAAGCGGCACGGATTACATTCTTATTTATATCGTTTTCCGCTATTTCTTATTTAATGTTCATAAACTCGTATATTCCGCAACGTGTTAGGCTTACCTAGTCGTGGGGACTGGGTGCCGTCATGACATGTTCACGATTGGTGAACTAGGGTCGTGACAAGTGTAATACAGAGAAGAATCCAAAGGAGCACCTTAAGGCCATCACCTTACGGTCAGGTAAGGAGTTGGATGAATCTTATGCAGACCGATCAGGACAACAGGTAGACAAGGGTAAGAATGTTGAAACACCCTCCAAAACATCAGAAGAAAAAGAAGAAAAAAATATTGAAAAATTGACTCCTCTCCCTGTGACTATTCCTTTTCCTCAAAAAATGAAAAGAGAAAAGCTTGACAACCAATTTGCAAAATTTTTGGAGATTTTAAAACAAATTCACATCAATATTCCTTTTACTGATGCTTTGTTACAAATGGCTTCATATGCCAAATTTTTAAAGGAAATTTTGTCAAGTAAAAGAAAATTAGAATAAGTTTCTGTGGTAATACTTACGGAAAAATGCAGTGCTATACTTCAAAATAAGCTACCACAAAAACTTGGTGATCCAGGCAGTTTTACAATTCCATGCACTTTGGGAGGAGTATATTTTGAAAAAGCACTTTGTGATTCTGGAGCTTCAATAAATTTGATGCCATTTTCTATCTTTAAAAAGTTAGATCTTGGTGAAATAAAAGACACAAGTGTTTCTCTTCAGTTTGCGGATCAAAGTACTAAGAAACCTAAGGGAATAGTTGAAAATGTACTCGTAAGAGTAGATAAGTTTGTTTTCCCTGTAGATTTTATAGTGCTTGAAATGAAAGAATATCCTAATGAACCAATAATTTTAGGTAGACCATTTCTTGCTACAGGAAGAGAAATTATAGATGTTCATCAAGGACAACTAATTTTGAGAGTTGATGAAGAAAGAGTAATTTTTGATATGCAAAAGATACTAAGATATTCAGGAGATGAAACATCATCTTCATGTTTTGCAATTGACATGATTAGTTATCTTACAGATGAATTCAAAGATAATCAATTAATTTCAGATTCAATGGAAAGATGCTTAATCAAATCAGGCACGACACAGGACGATGATCCCATCATTAGAAGAGAAGCTGAAATATTGGACGAAGATTCAAAAGAAGAAGAGATGAAATCTGAAAAAGTTCAATCAAAAATTGAACTCAAAACTCTCCTTTCTCATTTGAAATATGTTTATCTTGAGCAAGAATTATTTCCAGTAATTATTTCTGTAACAACCCGGCCCGTCGTTACGGGAATTACCGCCCCGTTACCTTGCATTTACATACATTATGCTTTTAAATCCAGTATTAGAATATATCGGGTGAGTTAGGAGTGATTTGGATTGAAAATGAAACAAATAGCATGTTTGAAGAAAGCTTGAATATGAAAAGTCAACCAAGAGTTGACTATTGAGTTAGAGTGCTCGGAACCGGATTACGATGATTCGACTAGTTCCGGGGGATCATTTATGACTTAGGAGAACAATCGGAATTGAATTCGGAGGTCGGTGTAGTTTTAAGCTTGAATTGGCGAATGTTGAATTTTGGCGAAAACCGGATGGTAGGTGATATTTTGATCCGGGGGTCGGAATGGAATTCCGACAATTTCTGTAGTTTCGTTATGTGATTTTGGATATGACTGCAAATTTTCAGGTCATTCGGACATCGTTTGATCGGGTTTTGGATTGAATGTTAGTTTTGAAAGTTTTGAAGAAACTTAGGCTTGAATCCGTGGTTAATTGGTGATTTTGATGTTTAGTATGGTGTTTTTATGATTGGAACAAGTTCGTATCATGTGTTGGAGTATGTTGGTGGTTTTCGTTGGGGTCCGGGGGGTCTCGGGATGAATACGGGGGTCCAAACGGACCATTGTTGAAAGAAAAGAGAAAAATCTGGTTGCTGTCATAACCTCAGCAGACAATTGCTCTCCGCGATCGCGGGGATGGGGATGCGATCGCGTAGAGCTGGGAGATAAGGCATCGCGATCGCAGGGTAACAGTCGCGATCGTGTAGAGGTGAACGGGTGTTAATCGCGATCGCAGGCCAATATACGCGATCGCGTAGAAGAAGAAATGGGTCCAGGGAGAAATATGCTACGCGATCGCAGGAATGAAGGACGCGATCGCGTGAGGCAGGGTGACTGTGCATCGCGATCGCGTGAAGGAAGTCGCGATCGCGTGAGGCCGAGAAATTGAGCATCGCGATCGCGTGAGGAAGATCGCGATCGCGTAGAAGAACCTGTTCTGGCAGTGAACTTAAGTCCAGAAACAGAGAGTTACGGGTTTACACCCCCAAAACTCAATTTCAAGCCCTAGAGAGAAGAAAACTCGAGGAAATCACTGAGAAGTCATCGGGTATCGTCGGAGTTAAGATTCTTGACTCAAAAACATCAATTTATGGTAGTATTAACATCAATCTTCATGAAATTGGGTTGAAATCTTGAAGAAATGTGGCCTAAGTATTAAAAATGGGATTTTTGGATTTGGAGGGTCATTTGAACTCCGATTTCGATAAATTTTATATGCACGGACTCGTGGCGAGATAAGGATCGCGTTGGTACTAATTTCGGAATTTTCCGAGCAGTGGGGCCCGGGGTCGGGTTTTACCAACTTAGTGTAATTTTGCGATTTTCATATAAATTGAAGTGGGTTATGATTCCTTGACCCGTAATTGATATAATTATTGTTATTTGACTAGATTCTACACACGAGGCAACGAAATTCAAAGGAAAAGGCATCGCGGACGATTCTACGACCGGCTAAAGGTGAGTAGTTTGTGTATATTGTAGCCTCTGAGGGTTCGAAACCCCGGCTTAGCACATTGTGACGCTAATAGGGCGTGGCTCGCACACCGTGGTAGGTGCGGGATTGATTGTGATTGGGGATTGAGACTTGGTCCATCCCGGAAAGTGAATAACATGTTGTTAGTGTTGGAAATACACTGTATTTGCTATACTTGTGGGCTGTAAGCCTTGTTTGGGGCCTTGTGCCGATCTGTAGCGTCCTTAGAGGACAATGTTTATGTGATAGCTATAATTGCTTAAATCACTGATCTCAGTCCTGGAAATTGTAATCACACTTTTGAAATGCTAAGTCACGGCTTTTGCAAAATTAATAAAGTTAAAGTATTTTTCATAAATTATGAATTGAGAACTGGAAATAAGGAAAAATGAATTGTTTTGTGACTTAATTGCTTATTGTGGACTGAGTGTGGGATCGGACTGCACGCCGCGGTAGTTGATATGAGGGTCGGGCTGCACGCCGCAGCAGTATTGCGCTTGGGCTGTAGGAGCCCCTCCGGAGTCTGTACACACCCCCGGTGAGCGCCGTCGACGTTAAATGGGATCGGGCTACACGCCGTAGCGGTTATGTGCATTGCATTGCATCTGTATTTGTTGAATTACTCCGTGGTAGTTGTATTGTATTGTTGTTGCTAGTTCGTAGGAGATTCGGACTGTAGTGTAGCTTCATATTGTGGTATTTTGTGGATTTCTTCTTGTCGGCTACATGTATATATTTGTTACTCGTCTGAGTACTTAGTACTCACCCCTACCCACTGCACTTTTGTGTGCGGACTCGAGTACACGGGAGCGATGAGACGGGCGTCTCCGGCGTATACATTGTCACGTCGAGTTGCTTGAGGTAGCTGCCTACGTTCGCGAGCCTAGCTTCTCCTCTCATTCCGGTTATTCGTTTATATTTTGTATTCGAGACTTGAGTACTTCTATATCGTACTCTCTATTTCCTGTTGGTTTTGTTAGAGGCTCTAGACTTGTGACTCGGATCTTTGGGAGTGTCAGTACTTTCGTTCGGTATTAATATTATTGGAGTTCTTAAACTCATATATTCCTTTTTGGTCTGTCCATTTGGGGACTGGTATTGTGTTATAATTAAATTGTTTGTTTGGCTGGCCTAGCTTGATTGTTGGGCGCCATCACGACTGGATTTGGGTCGTGACAAGTTGGTATCAGAGCTCTAGGTTATTAGGACTCGCGAGTCATGAGCCGGTTTAGTAGGCTTTCGCGGATCGGTACGTAGACGTCCGTATCTATCTTCGAAGGGCTACAGAAACTTTAGGAAAAACCTCATTTTCTTGAATTCATATCGTGCGATTTGTGTTATCATGAAATTAAATCTTTCCATATTCTATTCTCTCGCGGATGGCGAGAACACGAGCTAACGGACGTGGCGGACGACCACCGTTGGCACCCGGAGGTCGTGGTCGTGGTAGAGGTAGGGCGACAGTACCAGCACCTGCTGACCCGCGATGGCCCGGACTCGGGACCGATTCCGGCGGCGGACGCTCCGGCAGCTCAGAGGTTCAGGCACCGGCGGTGCCTATTGTGATGCCGGGTCTTCGGGAGACCTTGGCTCGAATATTATCGAGTGTGCACAGGATTGGCACGGGTAGTTGCTTGCTCTTGTTGCGGTATCATCTTCACGGGCGAGGGGAGGGAATCGGACCCCGTGGCTCGGACACCGAGCCGGTTCGGCCCGGTTGCGCCGTTGCACCGGCTCACTGCATATGTGGTTCCGGTTATGCCGATGATGAGCGGCGTCGTTTGGAGAGATTTGAGAGGTTACGGCCTCCGACATTCAGTGGAGCTGAGGGCGAGGATGCCCAGGGTTAGCGTATGCTTCGCACCGCGGGTATTCTAGAGTCCGGCGGTGTTTCATTCACCACTTTCCAGTTCACAGGTGCAGCTTTCCGGTGGTGGGAGGATTTTGAGAGGCGTAGGCCCGCTGGGGCAGTGCCCCTCACTTGGCAGCAGTTCTCCACGGTATTTTTGGAGAAGTACGTGCCTCGATCTCAGAGAGAGGAGTTGCGACGTCAGTTCGAGTGGTTGAAGCAGGGAGAGATGACAGTTAATCAGTATGAGATGAGATTCACACAGCTGGCCCGTCATGCCATGTGGATGGTTCCTACCGACAGGGAGAGGATCCGGAGATTTATTGATGGTCTTATTTATCCCATTCGCTTGACAGATGTCAGCGCATGCTTCGCACCGCGGGTATTCTAGAGTCCAGCGGTGTTTCATTCACCACTTTCCAGTTCACAGGTGCAGCTTTCCAGTGGTGGGAGGATTTTGAGAGGCGTAGGCCCGCTGGGGCAGTGCCCCTCACTTGGCAGCAGTTCTCCACGGTATTTTTGGAGAAGTACGTGCCTCGGTCTCAGAGAGAGGAGCTGCGACGTCAGTTCGAGTGGTTAAAGCAGGGAGAGATGACAGTTAATCGGTATGAGATGAGATTCACACAGCTGGCCCGTCATGCCATGTGGATGGTTCCTACCGACGGGGAGAGGATCCGGAGATTTATTGATGGTCTTATTTATCCCGTCCGCATATTGATGACCAGGGAGAGAGTTTCTAGAGTTACCTTTGAGGAGGTGGTTGATGCTGCCCGTCACATTGAGACGGATCGCCGCGAGAGCGAGAGGAGAGAGAGGCTAAGAGGCCTCGTGGTACGCTCTATCTAGGGGGTGCTCCGTCTAGGGGCCAATTTCGGCATAGCGAGAGGTCGCTCGCTTCGGATCTCATCGGTGCCGGACGTGCGGAGTCCGGTGGGGTTTCATCCGATCGTGGTCGTCAAGGCCGGCGGGGTTATCGGGGTCGGCGGAGGCCGCCGGCGAGTCGGCACCGCGCGAGTGCTCTTCCGGCTCGAGCTGCGCTCTCTGTTTCCTCGGCACGGGATTCATCGGTAGCGAGGGTCCTCGGCGGCCCCTTCTTCCATCTTCGAGGCCGTTGTTTTGAGTGCGGTGATTTGGGCCATATCGGGAGAGAGTGTCCTCAGTGGCTTCGTAAGAGGTCACGGCGGAGGGATCAGCCTTCGTCTTCTACTCCTGTTTCTTCAGCGCCAGCACAGTCAGCTAGGACTGGTGGCCAGGTATCCAGAGGTCGCCCCAGGGGCGAGGATCGTGCTGGTGGAGGCCAGGCTCGTTTCTATGCTCTTCCGGACAGGAAGGATGCTAGTGCCTCAGATGCGGTCATTTCAGGTATTATCTCAGTCTGCCACAGGGATGCTTCTGTCTTATTTGATCCCGGATCCACCTATTCTTATGTCTCTACTTACTTTGCACATCATTTGGGTATGACCCGTGGTATTCTTGCTTTGCTCGTACATGTGTCCACCCCAGTGGGGGATACTGTTGTTGTGGATCAGGTATATCGATCCTGTATTATTACTATTGGGGGTCTGGAGACCCGAGTTGATTTATTACTACTGGGTATGGTAGATTTCGATGTTATCCTAGGCATGGATTGGCTATCTCCTTATCATGCAATTCTGGACTGTCATGCCAAGACAGTCACGTTAGCTATTCCGGGTAATCCGCGGATCGAGTGGCGTGGCTTGACTGATTATGTGTCTGACAGGGTGATTTCTTATATAAAGGCCCAACGAATGATTGGCAAGGGTTGTTTATCTTATTTGGCCTTCATTAGAAATGTTGAGGCCGAGACACCCGGTCTTGATTCGGTCCCCATTGTGAGGGAGTTTCCGGATGTATTTCCAGCAGACCTGCCAGGCATGCCGCCTGATAGAGATATTGATTTTGGTATTGATTTGGTGCCGGGCACTCGGCCCATTTCTATTCCTCCTTATCGTATGGCACCAGCAGAGTTAAAAGAATTGAAAGAACAGCTTCAGGAACTCTTAGATAAGGGTTTCATTCGTCCGAGTGTGTCACCTTGGGGTGCAACGGTGTTGTTCGTAAAGAAGAAAGATGGCACAATGAGAATGTGCATTGATTACAGGCAGCTGAACAAGGTAACAGTGAAGAATAAATACCCATTGCCTCGTATTGAGGACCTATTTGATCAGCTACAGGGAGCTAGTGTATCTTCTAAGATTGATCTTCGATCGGGCTATCATCAGTTGAAGATCAGGGACTCAGATATTATGAAAACAGCGTTCAGGACGCGATATGGGCACTACGAGTTCCTGGTGATGTCTTTCGGGTTGACTAATGCCCCAGCGGCATTCATGCACTTGATGAATAGTGTATTTCGGCCGTACCTTGATTCTTTTGTGATTGTGTTTATTGATGATATCCTGGTATATTCACGCAGCCAGGAGGAGCATGCACAGCATTTGAGAGTGGCATTGCAGAGGTTGAGGGAAGAGAAGCTTTATGCAAAATTCTCTAAGTGTGAGTTCTGGCTTGATACTGTGGGTTTTCTGGGACATATAGTGTCCAGTGATGGTATTAGGGTTGATCCTCAGAAGGTTGAGGCAGTACAGAATTGGCCCAGACCTTCCTCAGCTACAGAGATTCGTAGTTTTCTCGGCTTGGCAGGCTATTATCGTCGGTTTGTTCAGGATTTCTCATCTATTGCTTCACCGTTGACTAAGCTGACATAGAAGAATGCTCCATTTGTGTGGTCTGATAAATGTGAAGAGAGCTTTCCGAAGCTCAAGGAGGCTTTGACCACAGCTCCAGTACTTGTGTTACCATCGGCCTCAGAGTCATATACGGTGTTTTGTGATGCTTCTAGAGTTGGACTCGGTTGTGTGTTGATGCAGGAGGGTAGAGTTATTGCATATGCTTCTCGTCGGCTAAAGCCCCACGAGAAGAACTACCCTGTTCATGATTTGGAGTTAGCTGCTATTGTTCATGCCTTGAAGATTTGGAGGCATTATCTATATGGTGTATCTTGTGATGTATATACGGACCACCGCAGCCTTCAGCATTTGTTTAAGCAAAAAGATCTAAATTTGAGGCAGCGGAGATGGCTTGAATTGCTTAAAGACTATGATATTACTATCTTGTATCATCCGGGAAAGCCAATGTAGTGGCTGATGCATTGAGCCGGAAGGCTATTAGTATGGGCAGTTTGGCGTATATTCCAGTTGGGGAGAGACCCCTAGCAGTTGATGTTCAGGCGTTAGCTAATCAGATGGTAAGGCTGGATATTTCTGAGCCCGGTCGGGTGATGGCTTATGTAGTAGCTCGTTCTTCTTTATATGATCGTATTCGAGAGCGCCAGTATGATGATCCACACTTACTTGTCCTTAAGGACAGAGTTCAGCATGATGATGCTAGAGATGTCACTATTGATAGTGAGGGTGTATTGCGGATGCAGGGCCGAATATGTGTGCCCAATGTTGATGGCCTTCGTGAGTTGATATTGGAAGAGGCCCATAGTTCGCGGTATTCTATTCATCCAGGAGCCGCGAAGATGTATCAGGATTTGAAGCAGCATTACTGGTGGAGAAAGATGAAGAAAGATATTGTGAGCCATGTGGCTCGGTGTCTAAATTGTCAGCAGGTCAAGTATGAGCATCAGAGACCTGGTGGTGTATTCCAGCGTATTGATATTCCTGAGTGGAAGTGGGAAAGAATAACTATGGACTTTGTTAGTGGACTCCCTCGGACAGCGAGGAAGTTTGATTCAGTTTGGGTGGTGGTGGATAGGTTGACTAAGTCAGCTCACTTCATCCCAGTGTGTACTACCTATACCTCGGAGCGGTTGGCAGAGATATTCATCCGTGAGATAGTGAGATTGCATGGAGTTCCTATTTCCATTATATCGGACAGAGGTACCCAGTTCACATCTCAATTCTGGAGGACATTTCAGCGAGAGTTGGGTTCACAGGTAGAGCTGAGCACAGCATTTCATCCACAGACGGATGGGCAGTCTGAGCGTACTATTCGGATATTGGAGGACATGTTGCGTGCTTGTGTCATTGATTTTGGTGGTTCATGGGCTGATTATTTGCCTTTGGCGGAGTTTGCTTACAATAATAGCTATCGGTCCAGCATTCAGATGGCACCGTATGAAGCTTTATATGGGAGGCGGTGTAGATCTCCAGTTGGTTGGTTCGAGCCCGGCGAGGCTAGGTTGTTAGGGACAGAGTTAGTCCAAGATGCCTTAGATAAGGTGAAGGTGATTCGGGAGAGACTTCGCACAGCTCAGTCGCGTCAGAAGAGTTATGCAGACCGGAAGGTCCGAGATGTGTCTTATTCAGTAGGTGAGAAGGTGTTGCTGAAAGTTTCGCCTATGAAGGGTGTTATGAGGTTTGGAAAGAAAGGGAAGTTGAGCCCAAGGTTTATTGGACCTTTTGAGGTGCTTAGGAAAGTTGGGGAGGTGGCTTATATGCTTGCTTTGCCACCCGGTTTGTCGGGAGTTCACCCGGTGTTCCATGTATCTATGCTCCGGAAGTATGTCGGAGACCCGTCTCATGTGTTAGGCTTCAGCACGATACAGCTAGATGAGGATTTGACTTATGATGTGGAACCAGTAGCCATTTTGGGTCGACAGGTTCGTAAGCTGAGATCTAAGGATATAGCTTCAGTGAAAGTGCAGTGGAGAGGTCGTCCCGTGGAGGAAGCAACTTGGGAGACCGAGCAGGAGATGCGAAGTAGATATCCACACTTGTTTAATGCTCCAGGTATGTTTCTTAACCCGCTCGCGGACGAGCGTTTGTTTAAGTTGGGGAGAATGTAACGACCCGACCCGTCGTTATGGGAATTACCGCCCCGTTACCTTGCATTTACATACATTATGCTTTTAAATCAGTATTAGAATATATCGGGTGAGTTAGGAGTGATTTGGATTGAAAATGAAACAAATAGCATGTTTGAAGAAAGCTTGAATATGAAAAGTCAACCAAGAGTTGACTATTGAGTTAGAGTGCTCGGAACCGGATTCGGATGATTCGACTAGTTCCGGGGGATCATTTATGACTTAGGAGAACAATCGGAATTGAATTCGGAGGTCGGTGTAGTTTTAAGCTTGAATTGGCGAATGTTGAATTTTGGCGAAAACCGGATGGTAGGCGAGATTTTTATCCGGGGGTCGGAATGGAATTCCGACAATTTCTGTAGCTTCGTTATGTGATTTTGGATATGTCTGCAAATTTTCAGGTCATTCGGACATCGTTTGATCGGGTTTTGGATTGAATGTTAGTTTTGAAAGTTTTGAAGAAACTTAGGCTTGAATCCGTGGTTAATTGGTGATTTTGATGTTTAGTATGGTGTTTTTATGATTGGAACAAGTTCGTATCATGTGTTGGAGTATGTTGGTGGTTTTCGTTGGGGTCCGGGGGGTCTCGGGATGAATACGGGGGTCCAAACGGACCATTGTTGAAAGAAAAGAGAAAAATCTGGTTGCTGTCATAACCTCAGCAGACAATTGCTCTCCGCGATCGCGGGGATGGGGATGCGATCGCGTAGAGCTGGGAGATAAGGCATCGCGATCGCAGGGTAACAGTCGCGATCGCGTAGAGGTGAACGGGTGTTAATCGCGATCGCAGGCCAATATACGCGATCGCGTAGAAGAAGAAATGGGTCCAGGGAGAAATATGCTACGCGATCGTAGGAATGAAGGACGCGATCGCGTGAGGCAGGGTGACTGTGCATCGCGATCGCGTGAAGGAAGTCGCGATCGCGTGAGGCCGAGAAATTGAGCATCGCGATCGCGTGAGGAAGATCGCGATCGCGTAGAAGAACCTGTTCTGGCAGTGAACTTAAGTCCAGAAACAGAGAGTTACGGGTTTACACCCCCAAAACTCAATTTCAAGCCCTAGAGAGAAGAAAACTCGAGGAAATCACCGAGAAGTCATCGGGTATCGTCGGAGGTAAGATTCTTGACTCAAAAACATCAATTTATGGTAGTATTAACATCAATCTTCATGAAATTGGGTTGAAATCTTGAAGAAATGTGGCCTAAGTATTAAAAACGGGATTTTTGGATTTGGAGGGTCATTTGAACTCCGATTTCGATAAATTTTATATGCACGGACTCGTGGCGAGATAAGGATCGCGTTGGTACTAATTTCGGAATTTTCCGAGCAGTGGGGCCCGGGGTCGGGTTTTACCAACTTAGTGTAATTTTGCGATTTTCATATAAATTGAAGTGGGTTATGATTCCTTGACCCGTAATTGATATAATTATTGTTATTTGACTAGATTCTACACACGAGGCAACGAAATTCAAAGGAAAAGGCATCGCGGACGATTCTACGACCGGCTAAAGGTGAGTAGTTTGTATATATTGTAGCCTGAGGGTTCGAAAACCCGGCTTAGCACATTGTGACGCTAATAGGGCGTGGCTCGCACACCGTGGCAGGTGCGGGATTGATTGTGATTGGGGATTGAGACTTGGTCCATCCCGGAAAGTGAATAACATGTTGTTAGTGTTGGAAATACACTGTATTTGCTATACTTGTGGGCTGTAAGCCTTGTTTGGGGCCTTGTGCCGATCTGTAGCGTCCTTAGAGGACAATATTTATGTGATAGCTATAATTGCTTAAATCACTGATCTCAGTCCTGGAAATTGTAATCACACTTTTGAAATGTTAAGTCACCGGCTTTTGCAAAATTAATAAAGTTAAAGTATTTTTCATAAATTATGAATTGAGAACTGGAAATAAGGAAAAATGAATTGTTTTGTGACTTAATTGCTTATTGTGGACTGAGTGTGGGATCGGACTGCACGCCGCAGTAGTTGATATGAGGGTCGGGCTGCACGCCGTAGCAGTATTGCGCTTGGGCTGTAGGAGCCCCTCCGGAGTCTGTACACACCCCCAGTGAGCGCCGTCGACGTTAAATTGGATCGGGCTACACGCCGTAGCGATTATGTGCATTGCATTGCATCTGTATTTGTTGAATTACTCTGTGGTAGCTGTATTGTATTGTTGTTGCTAGTTCGTAGGAGATTCGGACTGTAGTGTAGCTTCATAATGTGGTATTTTGTGGATTTCTTACCGTCAGCTACATGTATATATTTGTTACTCACTGAGTACTTAGTACTCACCCCTACTCCCTGCACCTTTTGTGTGCAGACTCAGGTACACAGGAGCAGTAGACGGGCATCTCCAGCGTTTACATTGTCACATCGAGTTGCTGAGGTAGCTGCCTACGTTCGCAGAGCCTAGCTTCTCCTCTCATTCCAGTTGTTCGTTTATATTTTGTATTCAGACTTGAGTACTTCTATATCGTACTCTCTATTTCCTGTTGGTTTTGTTAGAGGCTCTAGACTTGTGACTCCGGATCTTTGGGAGTGTCAGTACTTTCGTTCAGTATTAATATTATTGGAGTTCTTAAACTCATATATTCCTTTTGGGCTGTCCATTTGGGGACTGGTATTGTGTTATAATTAAATTGTTTGTTTGGCTGGCCTAGCTTGATTGTTGGGCGCCATCACGACTAGATTTGGGTCGTGACAATTTCATCTTCTCTTACTGCAGAACAAGAAAATAGTTTGATTAAAGTATTGAAAGCACACAAAGGAGCCTTGGGGTGGACTGTAGAAGATATTAAAGGCATTAGTCCGGCTATTTGTACACACAGAATCCTCATGGAGGATAGCTACAAGCCAATAGTCCAACCGCAAAGAAGATTGAATCCAGCAATGCAGGAAGTAGTGAAAAAAGAGATCGTAAAGTTGTTGGCAGCAGGTATTATATACCCAATTTCTGATAGCCCGTGGGTAAGTCCCATTCAGGTAGTACCAAAGAAAGGAGGAATGACGGTTATAAAAAATGAAAATAATGAGCTAATACCTACCAGGACTATTACAGGATGGAGGGTCTGTATTGATTACAGACGTCTCAATGATATCACTAGAAAAGATCATTTTCCTTTGCCATTTATTGATCAAATGTTAGAAAGAATTGCAGGATATGGTTTTTACTGTTTTCTTGATGGTTACTCAGGATATAATCAGATACCAATCGCACCAGAAGATCAAGATAAGACAACTTTCACATGCCCTCATGGAACATATGCCTACAGGAGAATGCCAATTGGTCTGTGCAACGCCCCTGCTACATTCCAGCGTTGCATGTCGGCAATTTTTGCTGACATGACTGACAAATTTCTTGAAATTTTTATGGATGATTTTACACTATTTGGCAAAATATATAAGGATTGTCTTAACCACTTGACTTTAGTTCTTAAAAGATGTGAAGAAACAAACTTAGTTCTTAATTGGAAAAAATGTTATTTTATGGTTACGGAAGGAATTGTTTTAGGACATAAAATCACTGCTAAAGGGATAGAAGTTGATAAGGCAAAGATTAATCTTATAGCAGGATTACCCCCTCCCACAACTGTGAAAGGCATTAGAAGCTTTCTAGGCCATGCAAGTTTTTACAGACGATTCATAAAAGATTTCTCAAAGATTTCAAAACCGCTGACTAACCTCTTGATGAAAGACATTAAGTTTGATTTTTCAGGTGAATGTGTGAGAGCGTTTGAAACCCTTAAGGAAAAGTTATCAACTGCACCCGTAGTTGTATCCCCTGATTGGAACCAACCTTTTGAGGTCATGTGTGATGCTAGTGATACAACAGTTGGAGCTGTTTTAGGCCAAAGAAGAGATAATATCATTAGAAGATGTGTACCTGAAGAAGAGATGAATAATATTCTATATCACTGTCACGATGGAGCAATTGGAGGACATTATGCAGCAAATCGAACAGCTTTTAAAGTTTTAGAAGCCGTATTCTTCTGGCCCACACTTTTTAAAGATGCCCGAGCATATGTAGCACAATGTGACAGGTGTCAGAGAACAGGTAATATCACCAAGAGAGATGAGATGCCACTGCAATCAATACAGGTATGTGAAATATTTGATGTTTGGGGAATAGATTTTATGGGTCCTTTTCCTTCTTCTCACTCTTTCGAATATATCCTTGTGGCTGTGGATTACGTATCAAGATGGGTTGAAGCCATCCCCACAAGAAAGAATGATGCTCGTACAGTGTGTAATTTTCTTAAAAAAAATATTTTTACCAGATTTGGCACACCGCGAATCATCATTAGTGACCAAGGAACTCATTTCATCAATAGGCAATTTTCTACTTTACTGTCAAAATATAACGTGACTCACAAAACAGGAACACCATATCATGCTCAAACTCAAGGGAAAGTTGAGGTTTCCAACCGCGAGTTAAAAAGAATTCTTGAAAAAACGGTTGGAATCTCAAAAAAAGACTGGGCTTTAAAATTAGATGATGCATTATGGGCATATCGAACGGCATTCAAAACGCCAATCGGAACATCTCCATATAGATTAGTCTTTGGAAAAGCTTGTCATTTACCCGTAGAATTAGAACATAAAGCTTTTTGGGCATTGAAAACACTGTACTTTGATTTAACCAACGCTGGTAAAAAGCGATTTATTCAGGTTAATGAATTGGAAGAACTGAGATTGGGAGCCTATGAAAATGCAAAAATTTTCAAAGAAAAAACAAAAATATGGCATGACAAGTTGATCCGGCCAAAGAGTTTCAAAATTGGAGATCAGGTACTTCTTTACAATAGCCGAATCAGGTTATTCCCAGGAAAATTAAAATCCAGGTGGACAGGTCCTTACAATGTTATAGGTGTTACTCCTTACGGGACGATTGAAATTCAGAAAAATGGAGGAGACAAATTTAAGGTAAAGGGTCACAGGCTAAAATTGTACGTTGGAGGACACTTTGAACAACATCAATCAGTTACTTTGATAGACTGACGAATTCTGCAATTAATAAGTCGAGCTGACGACGTTAAACTCAGAACTATGAACTATGAACTATGATATATATAGGTGTGTGTGTGTGTATGTGTGTAAAAATAAAAAAAAATAAAAAATAATACTTAGTATTCTATTATTTTAAGGATTGAAATCCTATTAGATGTAGTCTTACATTTTGAAAGACTTCCAGTTAAGTCTTAATTTTTTTTATTATTTTTTTTTTTAAAAACAAAAAAAAAATCTCTTTAAAGAGTCAAAACTTTGGTTACCTCACGTGCACATTGGGTCATGGGCTGTTGTAGGGGTTAAATTAATCTTTATACTTCTTTATGTCTTTATAAAATATACCTTTGTTGGGACCTCTAGAATATTCTGATCATTGTCTTCTTCTTCACTTCTATTAGGGCTAAAATTATTCACAGTCCTTTTTCCTCTTCTTTAGTACTCTACCTTTGTACTTCACTTTTCTCCTTTAATAGCTCTCATCACTGTTTAAGAATGACAAGCAGTAAAAATCTTGCTGAAGATTGGAAGGGGAGAGACACTGTTAAAGAAAAGGGAATGGATTTTCATGCTGCAGATGGTGATTTCAACGAGATGATAGTTGAAACCATCAAGTACTACAAATGGGAGAGCTTCGTAAAATCTCCATGTGATTTCTGTCCAGAACTTGTTTTAGAATTCTATGCGAATCTTAACAAGGACAAGAATGAATCTGTTGTTAAAGGAACAACAGTAAATTTCTCATCTGAAAGTATCAATGAGGTTTTTGGTTTAGAAACAGTGAATGATGACTTGACTCAATTGATGATTAAAACACCTAATTGGGAAGAAGTGGAGGAGAAATTGTGTCCATTTGGGGCTAATTGGAAATTCTATGCTGATGGTTCCAGAAAACATTTAAAGGCAAGAAATGTTAGCTATTGTGATTGACCATGGGTTTCATTGATCAGTAGTAGATTGAGTCCATATCAAAATAACTCAGTGGTATTGGCATCTAGAGTTCTTATCCTCTATGCCATTTGTACTCACATGCCAATTGATGTTGGAAAATTGATTAATCTTTACATCAAAGATTGTGTAGATAATCCAAATGTGAGAAGCATTTTCTTTCCATCAACAATAACAAATTTGCTGAAAAAGTTTGATGTATACCCAACCCGCCTAATGCCTATTAGATCTTATTCTGGAATGACTAATAAATATTTTTGGGATAGTATTGGAGAGACGGATGGTCCAAAACGAAAGTCAAGGCAAGAAGAAAAACCGAGGCAAGCACGCCTTGCGCCGAATGCGCAATTGGTTGTTATGAATCAACTTGTAGCCCAAGTGGATGGTTTGCTACATCAATTTATTCAACTTACTGAAAAAATTGAAAAGTTGGAAGAAAAAATGGAGAAAAAGACTGGAAAATTAGAAGAATTGATAAATTCGGGGTTGCGTCGAGTTGAAAACATCCTGATGCAAGGTACAATATATAATTCTACTATGCTTTGTACATTTGCTAACATAATGCGCAACATGGGAACAATCTGGGGTTTCTTGAATATGCCTTATTTTCCCACCATTGTGTGGGGCGATCCAGATAATACTCCTATGCCACGATTTTTCGATGCTGTTGAGTTTCTAGACCAACCATCACCATCAGATGATGTACCAAATACTTCCGATCCAACTCTTGCTCCCACCACTCAATTTTTTGATATTGTTGATTCTCTCGACCAAGCCTTACCACCAACTGATGCACCAACTGTTCCAGAACTTGCTCGTAGTCCTGAGGCTTAATTTTTTGATGCTGATGAATCTTTAAGCCAGCCCTCATTACTCCATGATACACCAAATATTTCGGGCACATTGTCTACTATAAATGACAACATCTTTAGTGATTTACTAGATTTTGATCAACTAACTACTTCTGATGCATTTTCCAGTATCTTTCCACCTAGCAAAAATGAAGATGCACAACCAAGCAAAAAATCAAAAAGGTCAAGAGAAGTGGTTGAAATAGAAGATGATGTTGTTAACAAGAGACACATCTCCTCTGAAATAGAGGATGGGATTCACAAGGATGATGAAAACTGAACAAAACCGATAGTCTCTCTCACGACGTAGTTCATTCAGGGGAATGAAGCGTTCTAGTGGGGGAGAGTATTATGTGTTTTTTTGAACTGATGAAAGTAAGCTGTTGCTAATTTTTGACTAAGGGAAATATGTGACTACTAACTATGGTTCTTCTATAGATATCTATATTATATAGTGTTGTTTAAATATACAGCTTGTAGGATGAAGTCTCTGTTTATATATCTAGAACTTTGTTATTGTCCAGCTAACTAGTATAAGTTCTTTTTGGTGCTAGCTGTAAAAAATTGAACGTTCTCTTTAGAGAATGTTTTCTAGCAGGTGTAAGTTTTTGGACTCGGTTGTAAAAATAGTTAACTTTTGCATATCAATATATAACCTTTAGATCTATAAAAATAAGCTTTCTTTGTAGTATTATTGCTTTTAATTTTCAAGTTAACAAGTGTACACTAACTTTTTTTTTTTGTGTTTTTGTTTTATTGGAAAAGTTGATCATAAGAGAAAAATGAAGCCAAAGCAGGAAGTGAAAAAACACACATACCTGATGCGTCAAGCCTTCACATGTGACGCATCAGGAGGTAATCTCTTAATAAAAGTGATGTATTATCCACATTTATAAGTTTATCAAGTTTGTTTATTTTTCTTTATGTTGTGATATCATAAGCAGGAGTATGTGGAACTTGGAAGTTTTCTTTTATCATCCCAGTAATATATCATCATTATATGTAACTTTTATGGAAGGACATATAAGACATAAAGAAATAACAATAATTAAGCATCGGTTAAATATGTTATTAGGGAAGGGTTGCTTGTGTCACATAATAATTAAGAGGTAACATTTGATTTTCATAATTTCCTTTCCTCTGTTAAATTTTATTTCAACGAACAATGCTTATTGGGACAGAGGTAGAGGTAATATTATGATAAGTCATTTTCTTTTTCAATAGATATATATGCACAACAGGTTTTATATGAACAAAGGGTTTTATGGTACATATTAAAAAAAAAAAAGAGATGTATATTTCTTTCTCCAAGGCATCTCCAAATGTACACTTCTTTTGCAGATCAATCGTTGTGGTATCTATTTTTCTCTATATATATATCCATCTTTTATTTTATTCTTAATTATTGTTCTTGTACAATATTAAAGATTTAACGTAAAAGTTTACATATTTTTCAAACATAATTTTTTCATTTATGCCATATAACTTCCAAGTTTGTGATTTTATTTTTGTGAAGGCAAGAACAAGTATCTCCAAATTTAAGAAAGTGTTGGAATTGAGAAGCGTTATGATCTCAACAGGTAGAACCAATAAAATTTTGCTAGAACTTGTCCCAAATGTCTATCAAGGCGAAATTCTAGACAACACTATTTTTTAGAATGAAATTAGGCTTTCTTTGACACCCTTTTTAGCCTATCTATTTTTAACCACAAATATTTATATTTTCCCTTTTAGCACCCAACTTTGAGCCAAAAGAAAAAAAAAGAGAAAAAAAAAGAGGGATAAACCAACTTTTATTGATACACCATATTGGTTTATCTTACAAAAAGATTGATACTACTCCTTCCGGTTATAGTTGAGCAAAAATGATTATTAAAGCAAGCAATGAAGGAATACTTGTGAAGTAAATATTCTACAATTTTACTAAAAAAAAAAGATGCACAAGAAGAAAACAAGGTGTATATATTCGTAGAATAAATTCTTGGTTCAAGAAGCTTGAATTTAAGGAACAAAATAATTCTTGTTTTACATAGTTACTTTTTGTAAAATAATCGTCTCTCATAATAAAGCTGGATGGAACAAAGTCACTACGAATATATCCCTTTACCTTCCCAGCATTAAGCCTATCATTACAAGCCTGAAAAAGTCCTAAATTAATTTTAAAAATTAGTGTTGATTCTACATTAGTGGAGACTGACATAAAGGGCAAGCTTATGGACAAAATTTGAGAAACTCGAAATTGTGATCATAATGTTATCAATCTCAAAAGGTTCATCAAAAGAGGAGTTGAAAGTTTTTGGCAAACAAAAGCAGAAGCATATACAAGGTATAGATTTGGCGACTTGAAAAACTTATAGGTTTTGAATTTTATGTGAAAATTTTATTTATTTACTTTTCTACTCTACAAGAAACAACAATTATTAATAAAATTATTGCCACGAGGACGAGCAAGGATTCAAGTGTAGGGGAGTTTGGATTCATATTATATATATATATAATATGTCAATTATCTATATTGTCTAATAGTATTTTGCAGGAAGTAAAAATATCATGATAAAGCAAATAAAGGAATAAAAAGAGATCACGACGCATCATGGCAAAAGAAGCACGACGCATCATGGCGAAAGACCCACGAGGCATCGTGGCATCTTATGAGATTTGATTTCTATAAAAAAGATGTCTTAATTGTGTTGAAGGGGGGAAGATCATACGTACCTCGCAACATAATTTTTTTTAAGATTTGGTCTTTACTTCTTTCTTTATCTCTTTCACTTTTCTCTTGTAGCTTTTGAATTTTCTAAGAGTATTGATAGTATCTTAAGAATTTCTTTCTTTGTGAGATTTAAATATTCCATGGAGTAACCTCTTTCGTTGGGATAGTTGATGAAGCTCGATATTGTTATAATATTAATCTCAATTTTACTACATGCTTGACCTGAAACTTTCTTGTTATATTTCTATATTGTGCTGGAATAGTAGTTTTAATTAATTATTATCACTTCTATCTATTTATTCTCCAAAGTTAGTGGTATGTCAATTTTGTAATTCTCACGAAGCAAAATTAATATACGATAACTATTGGGTAAAATAATAGAGTGAGAGTAATTCTTTTTAAGCTATCATTCCAAGTCATTAATCTTGCTTACTTCCATTCTAATTCTCACGAAGGAGTTGTAGTTGGCAAGATTATTGATTTTTAGTAAAAAGTAATCGCAAGAGGTTTTTGCTATTTTTTTAGCACGATTCAGGCAAGAAAATTATTTCAGTCTAATCATCACGGGTCATATATCAATTGATTTACATAACCTCACGGAGTGTTATTAATTGATTATTTCTTAGTGAGCAAATATAACTGTATTAGCAATAAACAGTTATTCCTGAGAGAAATACATGTAGAAGCTAAGATTTTATTATTATCATGCTATCGAGTGAATTCAATGATTCCCAACTCTTTTTAAATATAAATCTTTCGAAAGTTATTTTTGTTTCAACTTAAGCAATTTAAATTTTCAACAAACAAAACTTCATCAATTTGGTTCTCTCAAATAGTAGTAAGGATATTATAAGTTTGTAGTTAGATTCTTCGATCTCTGTGGGACGATATCATAAACTATACTAAAATTTGACAGAGTACGAGCATCAAAATCTTATATCCATTAGCCTCGTCACGCTCCATGATGCGGTCAAATAGAGAAGACCGAGAAACCACACAAGCTAGAACCCGGCTGGGCTCCGAAAGATCCAATCTAACCAACTGCCTGGCCAAAGACTGAACATCCATCGCCATAGGCCTCTCTGAAGCTGGTAGATACGCCAAACTCCCCAAACTCTCTGCCCGACGACTCAAGGCATCGGAAACCACATTAGCCTTGCCCGGATGATAGAGAATAGTAATATCATAGTCCTTCAGTAGTTCCAACCATCTCCTCTGACGCATATTCAGGTCCTTCTGCTTAAGCAAGTGCTGCAAGCTCCGGTGATCAGTGTAGATCTCGGAAGGAACCCCATATAAATAATGACGCCAAATTTTCAAGGCGTGAACAATGGCAGCTAGCTCCAAATCATGAACAGGGTAATTCTTCTCATGCACCTTCAGCTGTCTCGACGCGTAGGCAATCACCCTACCGTCCCGCATCAATACCGCACCGAGTCCAACTCGTGAGGCATCACAATATACGGTATAGGACCCCGTACCTGTAGGCAACATCAATATAGGGGCCGAAGTCAAAGCTGTCTTGAGCTTCTGAAAGCTCGCCTCACACTCGTCTGTCCACCGAAAAGGGGCACCCTTTTGGGTCAATCTAGTCATAGGTGCTGCAATCGAAGAGAACCCCTCTACGAAACGACGGTAGTAGCCCGCCAAACCAAGGAAGCTGCGAATCTCAGTAGCGGAGGAGGGTCTGGGCCAACTCTGCACGGCCTCCACCTTCCTCGGATCTACTCGAATACCATCACTCCATACCACGTGACCCAAAAATGCCACTGAACTCAACCAGAATTCACATTTAGAGAACTTGGCATAAAGCTGCTTCTCCCTCAGGATCTGAAGCACTATCCTCAAATGCTGCTCGTGCTCTTCCCGACTCCGAGAATATACTAGAATATCATCAATGAAGACAATCACGAACGAGTCCAGATAAGGCCTGAACACACTGTGCATCAAATGCATAAATGCTGCTGGAGCATTAGTCAACCCAAAAGACATCACGAGGAACTCATAGTGACCATACCGGGTCCCGAAGGCAGTCTTCGGGATATCTGGCTCCCGAATCTTCAGCTGGTGATACCCGGAGCGCAAATCAATCTTAGAAAACACATGTGCGCCCTGTAACTGGTCAAATAAATCATCAATACGGGGCAAAGGATACCGGTTCTTCACTGTAACCTTATTCGGCTGACGATAGTCAATACACATACGCATAGAACCGTCCTTTTTCTTCACAAACAATACAGGAGCACCCCAAGGCGAAACACTGGGTCGAATAAAACCCTTGCCCAATAACTCCTGTAACTGATCCTTCAACTCCTTCAACTCAGGAGGAGCCATACGGTACGGTGGAATAGAAATGGGCTGAGTGCCGGCAACAAGTCAATAGCAAAGTCAATATCTTTGTCGGGCGGCATGCCCGGAAGATCAGCTGGAAATACATCAGCAAAGTCACGTACCACATGAACAGAATCAATAGAGGGAGTGTCAACACTGACGTCCCGCACATAGGCTAGATAAGCAGCACACCCCTTCTCAACCATACGCTGAGCTCTGAGAAAAGAAATAACACGGCTAGGGGTGTGATCTAGAGTATCACTCCACTCAATACGTGGAATGCCTGGCATAGCCAGCGTCACGGTCTTGGCGTGACAATCAAGAATAGCATAATGGGGCGACAACCGGTCCATGCCCAGAATAATATCAAAATCGACCATCCCAAGCAGCAATAGATCCGCTCTGGTCTCAAAATCACAAATGGTAATCAAACACGACCGATATACGCGGTCCACAGCCAAAGAATCACCCACCGGAGTGGAAACATAAATGGGGGCACTCAAAGAATCCCGAGGCACACCCGGATGAGAAGCAAAGTAAGAAGACACATATGAAAAAGTGGAACCAGGGTCGAATAGAACCGATGCCTCCCTGTGACTAACCATAATAATACCCGTGATAACGGAGTCAGATGCAACAGCCGCAGCGCGATCAGGAATAGCATAGAATCTGGCATGTCCCCCCTCTCGAGGGCGGCCTGTGGAACCCTGACCCCCGCCCCTGGATGACTGGGCAGGTGGAGTGGCAGCTGGGGCTGGAATGATAGCCTGCTGGCCCTGAGAACCACGCGAATGCTGTGATGACTGATGAGGGGCTCCTCTCCTGCGCCTGGGGCACTCCCTAACCAGGTGGCGAGTATCCCCGCACTCAAAACAAGCTCTGGGAGGACGCGGTGGCTGTGACTGACCGGCCTCACCCCCACTAGTCCGACCCCTGGACGGACCCCGCGCAGGAGGTGCACTGGAAACTGGGGGAGCATAATAAGGCTCCTGAGATGCTGGAAGGCCTGGAGTACTACCGGCTGCGGGCAATGCCGAGTGAACTGGTCGACCGGAATAACCCCTGCCAAAACGACCGGCTGATGAAGTGCGGGCACCGGAGAAATGGCCCGACTCACGAGACCTCTTGGCCTCTCTCTCCCTCCGCTCTCTAGGGAGCATACTCTCGATCCTCTTGGCAATGCTAACCTGCCTGCTGATAAGATATATCTGTCTCAAGCTCTCTGGCCATGTTGGATCGGATAGGCGGAACAAGGCCCTCAATAAATCTCCGCACTCGCTCCCGAACCGTGGCTACCAAAGCCGGTGCATGCCTGGCTAGGCGGGTGAAACTGATAGCATACTCCGATACCG
This sequence comes from Nicotiana noctiflora, assembly GCA_032618575.1. Lineage (NCBI taxonomy): Eukaryota > Viridiplantae > Streptophyta > Magnoliopsida > Solanales > Solanaceae > Nicotiana > Nicotiana noctiflora. The sequence goes on from JASVEL010013570.1 coordinate 175,986, forward strand.
ACATGGAGCCCTGTCGCAACCGCTCAAACTCCGAGCGCCAAGAATCCCTAAGGCTCTGTGGAACAAACTCCCTCAAAAACAGATCTGAAAACTGCGTCCAAGTCAATGAAGCAGACTCCTCTGGACTGTCCAACTCATACGTGCGCCACCAATCATAAGCGGCCCCACGAAACTGAAAAGCGGTGAAGGAAACCCCGCTGGTCTCCACAAACCCCATAGTGCGAAGAATACGATGACACTCCTCCAGAAAACCCAATGCATCATCTGAAGCCAAACCACTAAACACTGGAGGGTCATATTTCTTGAACCTTTCCAATCTACGCTGCTCGTCCTCAGAGGCAGCTGGTCCACCTCTGGACTGTGCTGGGGCAGCAGGAGGCATAACCAAAACATCTGGAACCTGTCCCACTGGCACACGCTGCTCTGGTGTAACGGCTGCGGGAGTCTGGGCCCCTCCCCCGGCCTGAGATGTAGCTGCAACAAGAGGAAGCAATCCTGCCTGGGCTAAAGTGGTATACATACTCATGAACTGAGCCAGGGTCTCCTATAGTGCTGAAGTAGTAGCAGCTGTAGTCGGTGTACCGAGTGCCTGCGCTCCAACCTTGGTCTACCGGTGGCACCTCAGCGGCAACGCGCGAGGGTGCTGTGGCTACACCTCGGGCGCGTCCTCGTCCTCTACCTCGGCCCCGGCCTCTGACGGCAGCAGCAGGGGGCGCGGGTACCTGATCATCGCGGTTAGCTCGTGTCCTCACCATCTGTGAGAGAATAGAAAGCAGTAGTTTAGATTTTTTTGATGCCAAAAATGTCGCACGACAAGGAATCCAAAAGAAATGAAGAGTTTCCTAAACAGTTACATAGCCCCTCGTAGATAAATACAGACGTCTCCGTATCGATCAGCGAGACTCTAAGTAACCGGTCCGTGTCCCGTGACTCCTATGAACCTAGAGCTCTGATACCAACTTGTCACGACCCTAGTTCACCAATTGTGAACATGTCGTGATGGCACCCAATCCCCACGACTAGGTAAGCCTAACACGTTGCGGAATCTATAAATTATAATTACTTAAATAAGAAACAGCGGAAAATAACATAAGAGATATGTAATCCGTGCCACTTGGCACATACATCCGTCACACAATAAATAAACACTACCAAGATCCGGAACCCCACGGTAACACGGACTAAAAGAGAAATACAACTGTGGCTCTATGTGTAAAGAGTATCTAACAACGAAATGAAGAAAATGTCAACTAGTAATACTAGAATAGAAGGGAAGCCTCCGGATCCGCGGATGTAGCAGATCATACCTCGAAGTCTCCCAGAAAGCTGCAGAATCACCTAGTACGAGCCTGCTCTGATGTACCTGGATCTGCACAACAAAAGTGTGCAATGATTAAGATTCAGACCTTGTCACGACCCCAAATCCGGTCGTGATGGCGCCCAGCACACTGCTAGGCCAGCCCGACCAATCAACAACAATCATAGAGCTATGAGCTCGCCTTATCCCATTCAAACATAACAATTGTAAATTAACAGTAATGGATATATCAAAAACGGGGAAAACAAGTGCCAACGCATACCAACTCCCATAGACCGAAGGGTCAAGAGTCATGAGCCTCTACAGAACATAAGTGTAATACGGTTTACAACCAAAGCTCAGAGCGGAAAGAAATAACAATTCATAATCAAAGATAGTAGGAAGGGATATCGGGTCCTGCGGACGTCGGCAGCTACCTCGAAGTCTCCACAGAACGGGGATAATAAAGCAGTTGCGACAGCTCAACTGCCCTTCTGAACCTGTATATCTGCACACAAAAAAAAATGCAGGGGAGTGGGGTGAGTATATTTCAACTCGGTGAGCAGCAATAATAAATAATAACTGGAAGTAAGAACTCCTGTACTGTCACTAAACAGTTCTAAGGCAAACCCCCACGGGTAAGTCATCACTACAATGAGTTCTCTGATCTCCAGTCCATATCCATCTCAACTGGGTCCCACACTGACCACATCCTCACTCGTACCACTACAGTGTACAACCATCTCAATATATAGAGACATATACATTTGTCTATAACACATAAGTATTTACGTATTTATAAGGATATTAGTAAGTATAATGTTGCGGCGTGCAGCCCGCTCCAATACATATACCGCTGCGGCGTGCAGCCCGCTCCATTTAACGTCGACGGCGCTCACTGGGGGTGTATACAGACTTCGGAGGGGCTCCCTAGGCCCAAGCGCTATGGTGCTATGGCGTGCGGCCAGGTCCACCATATATCACTGCGGCGTGCAGTCCGACCCAATATATATACATATATATATACATATATAATTATACTACTGCGGCGTGCAGCCCGATCCCATAATATACCAGCGCTCACTGGAATGTGTGCAGACTCAGACTCCGAAGGGGCTCCTACAGCCCAAGCGCAATAATACTGCGGCGTGCAGTCCGTCTCACATGTATATTACATGTATATTACATGTACATTACTGCGGCGTGCGGTCCGATCCAATATAGGTATCTATATACATAATACCTCATAATGGGTCCTCGACCCTATCCCAGTCAGTATGCACTTGGCCTCTCAGGCCCAATATAATATATCACAATGGGTCCTTGACCCTGTCTCAGTTAATATAGACTTGGCCTTTCAGGCCCAATATAGCATCTCATAGTGGGTCCTTGACCCTATCTCATCTCAATCGGTATAGACTTGGCCTTTCGGGCCCACTCAGCTAGAACAGGGAATTCCACCCTAGATAATCTCTCTCAATGTACACATCTAGTACGGGCTCATATTATGCTATACAGCTAGAGCTATGGCTGAGTGTATATTTCCAACACGATATAAAGGTCACCTAGCTCTATAGGTTCCCTAATGCTCTACAAATCGGCACAAGGCCCCAAACATGGCTTTTAGCCCTATTGTACAGTTATAATCTCATTAGCAGTCATACAACACAGTATTCTATTAGCGGGAAGGACCAAGTCCAAGTCCCCAATCACAATGTCACCACACTCGTCTCAAGACGTGTGTCTTATCTCAACATAGCATTGTGAAGTGCTAGTACGGGGTTTCAAACCCTCAGTACATTGTTTACTACTACCACTCACCTCGAACCGGAAGAAGCTTCAATCCGCCTTGCGCTTGCCTCGCAAATCAATCTCCTCGAGTGCCAAATCTGCTCAAAATCATAGGGAATGCATCAATATACGCTAATTTCACGAAATTCATTCGAAATAACCCAATTTATATCAAAACCCACAAGTTGTCAAAACCCGACTTTTGGCACACTTGTCGAAAAATTACAAAAATCACATATTCGGAATCCTCATCTCGATACGAGTCTAGGCATATAACATTTACCAAAATCGGACTCCATTTGCCCACTCAAATCAGTGTTTTTCTTAAATTTAGGCCTAAGGCTCAAACCCACCTTTAATCTTCCATTTACAGAAATTTAACCCATGATTTCATGTTAAAATGATGTAATTAAGCCACAAAACTTACCTCCGACGAATCCCCGATGAATTACCAGCAATTCCCGTGAGTTTCTCTCTCTAGAACTCAAAAATGGAGGGTTCATGAATGAAACCCGTAACTCTCTGTTTCTGGATTAAATTCACTGCCAGAACTTCTTCTTCTACGCGATCGCGACTCGCTTCACGCGATCGCGATGGTCAAAAACTCGGCCTCACGCGATCGCGACTTCCCTCACGCGATCGCGATGTACAATCTCCCGGCTTCACGCGATCGCGTCCTTATTCCTGCGATCGCGTAGCACATTTTTCCCTGGACCCATTTCTCTTCTACGCGATCGCGTAGATGGTCCTGCGATCGCGATGTGCACCCGTTTAATTCTACGCGATCGCGACCTGTTACCCTGCGATCGCGATGCCCTAGCCTCCAGCTCTACGCGATCGCATCCCCCTCCCGCGATCGCGGAGAGCAAATGCTTGCTGCGTTCATGACAGCAACCAGCTTTCTCTTTTCTTCCAAAAATGGTCCGTTTGAACCCCCGGATTCATCCCGAGACCCCCGGGACCCCAACGAAAACCACCAACATACTCCAAAACATGATACAAACTTGTTCCAACCATAAAAACACCATACTAAACATCAAAATCTTCATTTACTCACGGATTCAAGCCTAAGTTTCTTCAAAACTTTCAAAACTAACATTCAATCCAAAACCCGATCAAATGATGTCCGAATGACCTGAAAATTTGCGGACACATCCAAAATCACATAACGAAGCTACAGAAATTGTCGGAATTCCATTCCGACCCCCGGATCAAAATATCGCCTACCATCCGGTTTTCGCCAAAAATCAACTTTCGCCAATTCAAGCCTAAAACTACACCGGGCCTCCAAATTCAATTCCGATCGCTCCCCTAAGTCACAAATCACCTCCCGGAACTAACCGAATCATCAGAATCCGATTCCGAGCCCTCTAACCAAATAGTCAACTCCGGGTTGACTTTCCTTATTCAAGTCTCCTTCAAAAAGGCTATATGCCTCATTTTCAATCCAATTCACTCCTAACTCCCCCGATAGACTCTAACACTTATATAAAAGCATAAAACATGCATTTACAACATAACGGGGTGGTAATTCCCGTAACGACGGGCCGGGTCGTTACATTCTCCCCAACTTAAACAAACGCTCGTCCTCGAGCGTACCAGAGTGGTACTAGAAGCAACTCAATAACTGAATGACCTTACCCAGCATATATTCGGCGATCATACGTCATCCTATCTTACATAAGTCCGAAAACACCCTATAGTCAAAATTTCACAGACCATCTGAACCATAAATCACATTGCACTTTCCGAAATCATATACCAATTGCTAATCCCATGTCTATATTCACGATACACTAGAATCCACTGCAATAACCCACACTCACCACTCCGGGTGAGATCATCTGATGTATCAAACAACCCAATCGCTCGAGACAATAGTCTCTAATCACAATAATTTCTCACGATAACCAAATACCAACTGAAAAGCCCTTTTCATTAGATAGAGTTTTGTTCCAACACCTTCATATCATGCCCACGGTAACCGAACACGCGATATATCGAACCCATCTCTCGGGTCAACCATTCGTGAATCTATTTCTCTTTTAAAATTGATACCACAATAAGTTTCGGAGCCAAACCTCGATATTACCTTTCTAACGAGCTGAAATCATATATGCTCGTTCTCATTAATGACTTGAATGATCATTTCGGTTATAACACACCACATTGTTAACATGACACCTCAGCATCGGCCTAGGCCACAACGAGCACAACACAGGCTCCAATAAGAACGATCTGAACACACTCGAATCCTGACAACTGACTCACACAAAAAGCCATAATTCAAATTCTTCCATACCATCACAACACATAACTGAGATTCTTGTCTCACATCATAGGATTAGAGTGCCTGAATCCTCCTCGAAAGGTCATAACATCACGTGGCCTTGCCACAACTCATGATTCTATCCAAACACTATTACCCATGGAGCATCTCAAGTCGAAATGCTCAAAACGGTCAGCCACACACATATTTAGGTCTGACTCAAGCAATCAATCACACGCGGTGATACATTTAGTATATGCTATCGAATCCTGAATGGACACAACCGATGTGCTATTCCCCGAGCGATACCCAATACGGACTATTCCTCAGAAGAGAGGAAGTATTGTATACAAGGTACATATAGGAAGCTATATTTCCCACATCACACTGTTGCGGCGCGCAACCCGTTCCAATAGCATCCTGTGGCGGCGTGCCACCCGATCCAGATACTATACATGTGGCGGCGTGCCACCCGATCCAGATACTATACATGTGGCGGCGTGCCACCCGATCCACGTATAAATCTAGCAAAAGGGAATGCACATCGACTCAAGTTGCTCATTGCAACAAACATGTATATATATAGCCTCGAGCTCGGTCACATGAAACTCATCCGACAAAGTTCCTCAATACCGGAACTGAATCAATGGTAGATACCTCTACACTGACATCCGCCACGAAGGCCCAACTGGCAAAGCAATACCTACCAACCGTCCGCTGGCTCTAGCGTACATCCACCCTGCTGGAGCATGATCTGATGCACTCTGCCATGCAGTTTGTGACATGTTTCTAACATAGTCCATATCACATTAGTCTAGACAGTCTGACTTATGACAACCAGCCTGCAATCATATATCATTATTCAAATTCGTCATATTAAGTGACGAGATAGCCACTAGGGCTTCCAATTTCCGATAACCGCTACACTGTGCCGATACACACGATATACCACCGCTGCGTAGGCGGGTTACGAGAACTTCTAGTCTCCAACACATACATAACACAGGAATCACTATGCCTGATTCCGTACTTCACCGTACGATTACATAACGCACCTCAAGCGTCTATTCATACCACGAAAGCCATTCATAAATTTCACTATGTCATCAACGACTCAATTATTACAGTCGATCCAACGAGAAAATACCACCATACTACTACATATTATCAATTTACATTACCTTGTCCATTTGCACCATATACCCTGCCAAATTACTAGAATAGCAGTACCATTTTCTTAAATCATCAGAAAGATCGATTCTTAAATCACCTGCAGCTGTCCGCTCTGCTCAATAATTTTATTGACTTCCCATATATTATGAACTGATCTCAAAACCTTGAATATGCCATTATCAACTTTCCATAACACATCGCGTATACCATATCACACTAAGACAACATGGAAATTCATATCCCTTTCCTCCGCTGCAAACATCGGCGCACTCAACTCGTCAAGGGCTTTCATGATCCCATATAGAGAAAACTCATTACACATTTCCAGCCTTGCATACCAACATGAAAAATACACTCATTTTCAAACTACGGTATAACACATCGCAAACTCTTTCTCCCAATTACATTGCATAAATTAAACCGCCAGGACTGAGTCCTTATACCCATATCAAGTTACACAACTGCCAGCTCTCAAAAGCTTTGCTGCACAATATCTGTAAGACTCATTACTTCAACCATATACCAGGAATTAGTCGTATTCCTTTTCATACCATTCTGGTTTATTAACAAGTTATTCCATTTATCCAGTTTCCTTTCTAATTCATCTTTAATTTAATATTAGCCATTATTGTAGCACCATAACACATCAACTCATTCCACACGAGACTCGTACCTAAGACCACACGGTCTAAGACATATAGGCCACTGAATACTCTCTCCATATTTCCCGGAAGGATCACATCCTACAATACTTTATTTTGAAGAACCTCTTGCGATTTGAATTCGTTATCATTACCTTCCAATACGGATTACATAGAATCCCATCATTCACATAATATAACACAAGTACCGATCTCTTCTAACGAAACCATCATCTTTAGCCACATGCACAATCTTAAGGCACCTGATTGTTACAAGCAAAATCTGAACACTGCAAAACCATTCTCGGGCATCATTCACCCTTATTCAGCTGTAATTCAACTGTCCTATTGAGTAGAACCACTCGTTGTTTTGTTAGAACTCTGACATCGCAGAACATGATTACTTACAGGTACAATTCGCTATCTTTCCTTTCTATACACCGAACATTCTCTACCAACAGTAGTTCAAAACATCCTAGTATTTCTTCAAATCTACGAAGCCCCATAAGCCTTTATCAAAATTTCCCAACATACTTAGAGACAGAGCCAACACAGCACACGACAGTGCAATCGGATAATCAATAACAACCTCCCCAACTTAGCTCGAAGTCATTCATCAAAGCACTTTCAACCACTCATATCATTATTACTCAAATGATGCCACAAAGTTCTAGTTAGATTAAACTCAGTCATTTACAAGCTTCGGCGGAGATTCGAATCATCAGAAATATTAACCCTTTTGCAATTCTTGCATTCATTTACACACAACAATTACGCCCCCTCTTTAGGTGGCAAAATCTTTTCTAAGTCCCGGATTTTCCAAAAATTTCGGCAGAGTTTCCTTTGTACCAGAGAATCACCAAACCATTCTAACAATACATCCACAACTCAACAAAACATCACAATGTATTTCAACAACATTAAATCTCAATACTATACGAATCATATTATCACAATTATACCTGAGCATGTACTGCACCTGCTCGAATCATAACATATATCAAATACCTTTCAATTACACATGAGAGTCAATCCACTTACCTCGCCTCAATTTAGCATCTCGGTACAATACCTTCCACCAGGATACACATAGCATAATCACTTTAGTCTTCCTGAGTTTGAACTCGTTCCGCTACACATAAGGCACTTTACCTTCCAGTTAAGAGGCGACGAAAATATTTCTCACGCCCATAGCTAGGGCTATATATCAAATCACAATAAAGACCAATACCGATCGTATGCACTTCATAATACCGGCTCGCGAAATTAGTACCTTGGTGCTCAAGCCATAGACAAAGATTTGGCCTCAAGTCCTCCCGACTGGCCCAACATGAATTCACGGGGATTATATCTCGCCCCTCGTTCGGAGAAATCACAAGCCATAAGGCAATTATATTACTGAGCGCTCGATGCGTACACAGACGTGCGGAAGGAATTTCAAAAATTATATCTCAAGCTGAATCAAGTACGCACGATAAGAATTCCAAGAAATGTGAAGTGTTTCCTAAAGGTTCGCAGCCTCCCGAGGATAAGTACGGGCGTCCCCGTACCGATCCACAAGACTCTACTAACCGGCTCAAGACTCATGAGGCCTAGTAAACCTAGGCTTTGATACCAACTTGTCACGACCCCAAATCCGGTCGTGATGGCGCCCAACACACTGCTAGGCCAGCCCGACCAATCAACAACAATCATAGAGCTATGAGCTCGCCTTATCCCATTCAAACATAACAATTGTAAATTAACAGTAATGGATATATCAAAAACGGGGAAACCAAGTCCCAACGCATACCAACTCCCATAGACCGAAGGGTCAAGAGTCCTGAGCCTCTACAGAACATAAGTGTAATACGGTTTACAACCAAAGCTCGGAGCGGAAAGAAATAACAATACATAATCAAAGACAGTAGGAAGGGATATCGGGTCCTGCGGACGTCGGCAGCTACCTCGAAGTCTCCACGGAACGGGGATAATAAAGCAGTTGCGACAGCTCAACTGCCCTTCTGAACCTGTATATCTGCACACAAAAAAAATGCAGGGGAGTGGGGTGAGTATATTTCAACTCAGTGAGCAGCAATAATAAATAATAACTGGAAGTAAGAACTCCTGTAATGTCACTAAACAGTTCTAAGGCAAACCCCCACAGGCAAGTCATCACTACAATGAGTTCTCTGGTCTCCAGTCCATATCCATCTCAACTGGGTCCCACACTGACCACATCCTCACTCGTACCACTACAGTGTACAGCCATCTCAATATATAGAGACATATACATTTGTCTATAACACATAAGTATTTACGTATTTATAAGGATATTAGTAAGTATAATGCTGCGGCGTGCAGTCCGCTCCAATACATATACCGCTGCGGCGTGCAGCCCGCTCCATTTAACGTCGACGGCGCTCACTGGGGGTGTATACAGACTTCGGAGGGGCTCCCTAGGCCCAAGCGCTATGGTGCTATGGCGTGCAGCCAGGTCCACCATATATCACTGCGGCGTGCAGTCCGACCCAATATATATATATATATATATACATATATAATTATACTGCTGCGGCGTGTAGCCCGATCCCATGATATACACCAGCGCTCACTGGAATGTGTGCAGACTCAGACTCCGAAGGGGCTCCTACAGCCCAAGCGCAATAATACTGCGGCGTGCAGTCCGTCTCACATGTATATTACATGTATATTACATGTACATTACTGCGGCGTGCGGTCCGATCCAATATAGGTATCTATATACATAATACCTCATAATGGGTCCTCGACCCTATCCCAGTCAGTATGCACTTGGCCTCTCAGGCCCAATATAATATATCACAATGGGTCCTTGACCCTGTCTCAGTTAATATAGACTTGGCCTTTCAGGCCCAATATAACATCTCATAGTGGGTCCTTGACCCTATCTCATCTCAATCGGTATAGACTTGGCCTTTCGGGCCCACTCAGCTAGAACAGGGAATTCCACCCTAGATAATCTCTCTCAATGTACACATCTAGTACGGGCTCATATTATGCTATACAGCTAGAGCTATGGCTGAGTGTATATTTCCAACACGATATAAAGGTCACCTAGCTCTATAGGTTCCCTAATGCTCTACAAATCGGCACAAGGCCCCAAACATGGCTTTTAGCCCTATTGTACAGTTATAATCTCATTAACAGTCATACAACACAGTATTCCATTAGCCGGGAAGGACCAAGTCCAAGTCCCCAATCACAATGTCACCACACTCGTCTCAAGACGCGTGTCTCATCTCAATATAGCATTGTGAAGTGCTAGTACGGGGTTTCAAACCCTCGGTACATTGTTTACTACTACCACTCACCTCGAACCGGTAGAAGCTTCAATCCGCCTTGCGCTTGCCTCGCAAATCAATCTCCTCGGGTGCCAAATCTGCTCAAAATCATAGAGAATGCATCAATATACGCTAATTTCACGAAATTCATTCGAAATAACCCAATTTATATCAAAACCCACAAGTTGTCAAAACCCGACTTTTGGCACACTTGTCGAAAAATTACAAAAATCACATATTCGGAATCCTCATCTCGATACGAGTCTAGGCATATAACATTTACAAAAATCGGACTCCATTTGCCCACTCAAATCAGTGTTTTTCTTAAATTTAGGCCTAGGGCTCAAACCCACCTTTAATCTTCCATTTACGGAAATTTAACCCATGATTTCATGTTAAAATGATGTAATTAAGCCACAAAACTTACCTCCAACGAATCCCCGATGAATTACCAGCAATTCCCGTGAGTTTCTCTCTCTAGAACTCAAAAATGGAGGGTTCATGAATGAAACCCGTAACTCTCTGTTTCTGGATTAAATTCATTGCCAGAACTTCTTCTTCTACGCGATCGCGACTCGCTTCACGCGATCGCGATGGTCAAAAACTCGGTCTCACGCGATCGCGACTTCCCTCACGCGATCGCGATGTACAATCTCCCGGCTTCACGCGATCGCGTCCTTATTCCTGCGATCGCGTAGCACATTTTTCCCTGGACCCATTTCTCTGCTACGCGATCGCGTAGATGGTCCTGCGATCGCGATGTGCACCCGTTTAATTCTACGCGATCGCGACCTGTTACCCTGCGATCGCGATGCCCTAGCCTCCAGCTCTACGCGATCGCATCCCCCTCCCCGCGATCGCGGAGAGCAAATGCCTGCTGCGTTTATGACAGCAATCAGCTTTCTCTTTTCTTCCAAAAATGGTCCGTTTGGACCCCCGGATTCATCCCGAGACCCCCGGGACCCCAACGAAAACCACCACCATACTCCAAAACATGATACGAACTTGTTCCAACCATAAAAACACCATACTAAACATCAAAATCTTCATTTACTCACGGATTCAAGCCTAAGTTTCTTCAAAACTTTCAAAACTAACATTCAATCCAAAACCCGATCAAACGATGTCCGAATGACCTGAAAATTTGCGGACAAATCCAAAATCACATAACGAAGCTACAGAAATTGTCGGAATTCCATTCCGACCCCCGGATCAAAATATCGCCTACCATCCGGTTTTCGCCAAAAATCAACTTTCGCCAATTCAAGCCTAAAACTACACCGGGCCTCCAAATTCAATTCTGATCACTCCCCTAAGTCACAAATCACCTCCCGGAACTAACCGATTCATCAGAACCTGATTCCGAGCCCTCTAACCAAATAGTCAACTCCAGGTTGACTTTCCTTATTCAAGTCTCCTTAAAAAAGGCTATATGTCTCATTTTCAATCCAATTCACTCCTAACTCCCCCGATAGACTCTAACACTTATATAAAAGCATAAAACATGCATTTACAACATAACGGGGTGGTAATTCCCGTAACGACGGGCCGGGTCGTTACAACGGCGGTACTCAGTAAGTGTCAAGCCTAACCTCGATGGAGTAGTGACGAGGAAGGTCAGGGCCCTACTGAGAAACAATAATAATATGATGATAACAAAATAAACGGTTTAACAGATAATAACAATAATTTCCGAAATAACAACATTACGATGTTTACTGAAACTGTCTACAATCAAGCTAATAACAAATAACCAACTCAATAAACGAATCCAAGATATGTGGGAATTGAACCCACAGTCCCATTCTCAGTACCTCTGGGTCTCCGGGAATCGAACCTGCAGCCCATGCCTCAATAATATCTCAATAACTCAGGATCTCCGGGAATCGAACCCGCAGTCCCTACCAATAATCTCAGGATCTCGGGAATCGAACCCGTAGTCCACATTTCAATAATCTCACGATCTTGGGAATCGAACCCGTAGTCCACATTTCAATAATCTCAGGATCTCGGGAATCGAACCCATAGTCCATATTTTAATAAATCTCAGGATCTCGGGAATCGAACCCGTAGTCCACATTTCAATAATCTCAGGATCTCGGGAATCGAACCCGTAGTCCACATTTCAATAATCTCAGGATCTCGGGAATCGAACCCGTAGTCCACATTTCAATAATCTCAGGATCTCGGGAATCGAACCCGTAGTCCACATTTCAATAAATCTCAGGATCTCGGGAATCGAACCCGTAGTCCACATTTCAATAATCTCAGGATCTCGGGAATCGAACCCGTAGTCCACATTTCAATAATCTCAGGATCTCGGGAATCGAACCCGTAGTCCACATTTCAATAAATCTCAGGATCTCGGGAATCGAACCCGTAGTCCACATTTCAATAAATCTCAGGATCTCGGGAATCGAACCCGTAGTCCACATTTCAATAAATCTCAGGATCTCGGGAATCGAACCCGTAGTCCACATTTCAATAAATCTCAGGATCTCGGGAATCGAACCCGTAGTCCATAACCGCAGCAAGTAAAGGGATACACAGAGAAAAGTATAATATGCCTAATGATAACTTCGCCGATGAACAGCGCCAGCGATTACCAAGAAAACTCAAGTAAGTCAATTAAGCAACTGGACAGTTAGATTCTATCTAACTGTTCTTTTATAACTACTACCGGGTAGGAATATCGAATCTAACAGTTAAAAACAGTATTATCACTCATTGATCATTTTGAATAAGTGTGTGTCCAACAACAAGCGCATGTACATGCCCGTCACCTCGCGTACAAGGCATTTAAAGTATCACAATAATATCCTAGGGGTGAAAATCCCCCACACGAAGTTAGACAAACCACTTACCTCAATTCCGGTACAAAACCGCTAAGAAATAACCCTCTTGCCGTGAATGTCGGCCTCCACAAGTGTAGTATCTGATAAAAATCAATAGAATAACAGCAAAATAGGCCAATTGGGCATTACCCAATCAAAATAACTCAAAATTCACCAAAATCCACAAGTTGCCAAAACCCGACTTCCGGTACGCTTATCGAAAAATCACAAAAAATATATATTCGGGTTCCTTATCTCAATACGAGTCCGTGCATATAAAATTTATCGAAATCGGACTCCGTTTGCCCATTCAAATCAAAGATTTTCTAAAGTCCAAGCCTAGGGCTAAATCCTCCATAAATTACCCCAAATTCCTCTATTTTCATGATATAATTGCATAATATTACCAATACTAATCATAGTTTAAGTCCATAGATGATTTCCCTTGAATTTCTCTTCAAAATCGCCCAAATCGCCTCTAAAGCCGAGACCCAAAATGTGTGCAATGTTCTGAAATTTTTCTAACTTCTGATACACTTACTTACAGCGATTTTCGCTTCTGTGGAATATTTTCCGCTCCTACGCAACCGTATCCGCGACCAAAGGGTCGCTTCAGCGGTTCCAGGCCTGGCCGGCCATATCCGCTTCTGCGAGCAAAGGGCCGCTTAAGCGGGCCCGCTTCTGCGAAGAACTTCCGCTTCTGCGGAAACTTCCGCCTCTGCGCATCATTGACCGCTTCTGCGGTCTCGCCCAAACGGTAAAATGTCCGCTTCTGCGGACCATGCCAAATTTCTCCCCGTCCGCTTCTGCGATCACTGGCTCGCACCGGCGACCCCGCTTCAGCGGAATGGCTTCCGCTTCTGCGTAACCAGCCGCTCCTGCGCATCTCGTCCGCTTCTGCGGACACGCTCCTGCGTCCAAAATTCCGCAGGAGCGGAAACAACAGAAGCAGGATCCCAACCTGCAATTTTTCCACAATTTTCTCCCGCTTAACCATCCGAAAACACCCCGAGCCCCCGGACCTCATCCAAACATACCAACACATCTTAATACCTCATTCGAACTTGCTCCAATCCTCAAAACACGTCTAACAACATCAAAACCCATAATTCGCATCGAATTCAAGCCTAAATTCCTTAAAACATTCCAAATTACACATTCAATCAAAAACCCGACCAAACGACGTCCGAATGACCTGAAATTTTGCAGCACATCCAAAATCACCTAACGAAGCTACTGCAACTGTCGGAATTCCATTCCGACCCCCGGATCAAAATCTCACCTATCGTTCGGATTAGTCAAAATTTCGACCTTCGGCATTTCAAGCCTAATTGAGCTACGGACCTCCAAAATACATTCCGAACGCGCTCCTAACCCCGAAATCACCTAACGGAGCTAATGGAACCATCGGATTTCCGTTCCGAGATCGTCTTAACACTGTTCCGGCTACGGACCATTTTCTAGTTTCAAAGCTCTTATTTAGGGACTAAGTGTCCCAAAATGCTCAAATCTTCGGAACCGACTCTCCCGGCAACCCACAATAGCAGAAATGAACTTAGGGGAACAATTAAATTAGGGATTGGGGCGTAATTTTCTAAAACGACCGGTCGGGTCGTTACAGAAGTATTTCTTGTTTTCTTCAAGATGATTTATGCTTCTAATCAGTATGGCCAATTTTTTATATTCTTTTTTTTTACTATATACAAGGGCAAAACCCCAAAAGGAAAAAAAAATATCCATCTGAGTAAAAGAAAATATTAAAAGTGACAGGACAGATTGAAGATAGTTAACACACAAATATGCATAAGACAACTTATATAACATATCCTTGATTACCGTGACAAGAAGAATCATATCAACAATTAACTGCTACTATGATTTTCACATTTAGAACTTCAAAACTTTCAATCAATTCATGTGATATAAAAGATGTAATATTAATATGTGCTTATGAAATACATGTGTGGTATGAAGTTGTGTGCATGTGTGATATTAAAGGAATGACAAGTATAAAATACTCACACCTTCCTACGTTTCATTACTTACCATATGTAGTTTTCTCTTAACATCGATGATATGTATGGCTTCCAATTGCAAATTTTCTGGATGTAGGAATTTTTTGTAGATATATAGAAAATTGGTTAGAGACTCGTGCTGATAAAGTATTATAAAATAAAAGCAATTTAGTAACATGAACAAGAAATAAAAGCAATTTTGTAAAACATGAACAAGAAATAAAGATAGAGAGAATGAAGAGATTTTCTTCTTCAATTGTGTATATTTTCCTATCAATTACAAGGCCTTTATATAAGCATAAAAAGTGAAAAAAATATGTCATAGAATATGTCATTGAACATACAAAATATGTTATTGAATATGTCATTAAGCATTTGAGATGAAGATCACGGAAGAAGATTAGACATCCACCATAATTTGATATTTATCATAACAAGGAATATATAATGAAGAGAAATTTTCAGAAATGAATATTGTTTAGTGGTTATTGATTTGCTATAGCTACCATTTACTTAAGGGATAATTTTACATAAGTACAGCTCACACACCTGACTTGCAACATTATAGTCTAGATATCACATTGCAATTCTATAGCCCAAAAATAATAGGCTAATTTCCGAAAAAATAGCTTATTTCACACAATCAACTACTGTTATTGCTCCTTCTTTATACAACCAGTTATTTTCATTTTCAGCATTTGATAAAAAAAATGCAAATAAGCAACAACGCAACTCAAAAATTATGTCCTGAATAATACATATTATCTGAACGCAAGAAATTCAAACACCTTTATGTGCAATTGCTGGAGCAATCCAGCAGGATAAAAAAAATAAAAAATTGATAAATGAATTGTAGAATTCCTTGAACGCATACAAATCTGTTTCATATAGCACACAAAAAAAAAGAGAATGAAGTGTCAAACTTTTGTAGAGGTCTCTTACACGCTAACAATGTATATACATCCTTATAAACTGAAAACATATATATTTATACAATATCATACACAGATATACACATTTATACAATATTGTATAACTTATATAAACATGCATATAATATATAAGAGATGTATGTACATCGATATACACAATTATACATTATTATACAATGTCGATACAACCTGCTACATAGTTATGATTTTTCAGAACTTCAAACTTCAAACATCAGAATCTTCCAAAATTACCAGAACTTCAAAATCCTCCAAATTAGTGGTTGTTTATTAGTGCAAATCAAGTTTGAGAGCTATTTATTTTCAGATCTGTGTGTATTTTCATGTTTCTTTCAAAAATCATCTTCGTTCTTCTGCTTGCCACCATGGACGACGAAGTCTTTCTTCGAACCTTCTTCGAACCATTACTAGCAGAACTGTGTGGGGATAAAGGAGGGGGAATAACGGGGGATAGGTTAAGCGAGAATGAAGGATCTATGTGTGTTGGAGAGAAATAAGTGAGAGGCGGTGAGAGAAAGAAAGGGAATGAAGAAAGAATAATTAAAACCCTAAAAGTATGTCTTTAATAGTGGGCTAAAGGCTGAAAAGTTTCTTTCAAGTTATGTACAATATGGGCTATATAGGTTAAGAGCTTCAAATGTGGGTCATTTTCGATCGGGCTATTAAGTCTAGTGACATGAGTTGTAATTCTTTCATTACTTAATTACTTCCTTGTGACGACCCGGCCCGTCGTCACGAGAGTTATCGTCCTGTTTTCCCTTATTGTGTTGTTTCATGTTCTATATCAATATTAGAGTCTATCGGATGAATTTGGATTGATTCTGGTTGAAAATAGGGCATATAGCCTCTTATAATGGAGTTTGTTTTAGAATAGTCAACATGAAGTTGACTATATGGTTAGAGGACTCGGATGTAGATTTCGGTGGTTCGGTTAGCTTCGGAAGATGATTTGTGACTTAGGGGAGCGATCAGAATTGAATTTAGTGGTCCGGTGTAGAAATAGGCTTGAATTAGCGAAGTAGGAATTTTGGCGGAATCCGATTGATAGGTGAAGTTCCGCAGAAGCGAAATATCTTTTGCATAAGCGGAGTCGCAGGTGCGAGATTGGAACCGCAGAAGTGGTCCTGTGGATTAAATGAAAGACCGCAGAAGCGGTCAAGGTACCGCAGAAGCGAAACCGCTGGTGCGGTTGGGAGTCCGCAGAAGCGGATATTGTGGGTTAATAAAAAACCGCAGAGGCAATTATTTTACCACAAAAGCGGGACCGCAGAAGGAGTCAAAGGGTCGCGGAAGCGAAAATCGAGTTAAGTGTATTAGTGTTATGAAATTTTAAAAGTGTAGAAATATTTGGGGCTTCGAACTAAGAGAGGAATTGAGCGATTTTTGAAGAGCAATTCATGGAGTATCATCAGATAAGGACTTTTGGACCTAGATTATATTATTATAGTGATAAAAAATGGATTTAATTACTGAAATTGGAGGAATTAAAGTGTAAAAATGGAGGTTTTTGTTGGGAGCCTAAGAAATGGTAAAAATAATGATTTGAGGGGTCAAATGGACTCCGATTTTGATAAGTTTGATATGCATGGACTCGTGGCGAGACGAGGATTCCGAAAATGTGAATTTTATAATTTTTCGAGAAGCGGACTCGGGGGCTCGGGTTTTGGCAACTTCGTGTTTTGGATGTTTTTCGAGTTATTTCGATTGGGTTATATTCCCTTAGCCTATTTTGATGTATTCCTATTGGTTTTGATCAGATTTGGCACCCGCGGAAGTCGATTCTAGAGGAAAAGGCATTGCGTACTAATTTCTGAGCTGGTTCGAGGTGAGTAATAGGTGTGGATGATGACATGAGGGTTTGAAACCCTGGTATATCACTATGTGACGCTGTATTGAGGCGAGACACGTACTCTACGGAGAGTGCAGGGTCGATTGTGATTGGGGACTATGGCTTAGTCCGACCGTGTGGTATTGTAATGTGATATTGACTATAAATGAGCCGGTAAACCTCATACTTGGATGGTTATGGATGTATTTGGGCTGTGTGCCAGTTATTTGGATCCCGTGAGAATCATTATCATTGTTTCTAAGATTATAGCATGTTTTTATGATATCAGTCCTGAGCTAAACACTGTCTAAAAACTATCTGCAAACTCTGAGTTTTCTGAACACTAATTTCTGTAATTCCTGCTAAACAGATTTAAAAATGATAATTATTTGTTCCTGTGAGGCTTGCAGTGCATGTAGCTGGATTGATAGTGGATCAGGCTGCGCGCCGCATCATATGTCACTGATATTGCGCTTGGGCTGTAGGAGCCCCTCCGGAGTCTGAACCCCCACAGTGAGAGTGGGTACCAAATGGATCGGCTACACGCAATAGCGTCATGTTCATGCATCTGCATTGCATTTATTCATTTCTGCTGAACTGCTTTATCTGGTATTGTTTTCCCTGAGACTTATTCTATTAAGGGAAAATGAGGTATTGTATAGCTTTACTGTGTGGTATTATTGGGCGTTCTTACCTTCAATATCATTATACATGCTTATTACCACTGAGTTGGAAGTACTCACTTTACTACCGCACCTTGTGTGCAGATCCAGGTACCTCTCAACAAGGCTCACTGTCAGTTATTTCCAGTGTATTTTGGAGTTGTCGAGGTAGCTGCCTGGCGTCCGCAGGACCCGAATCTCCCTTATTTTCTTATGCTTTTTAGATTTTTTCCACGTTTGTGAGATAACCTCTGTATACAGTATTATTACTATATTATTCGGTTGAGGCTCTTGACTTGTGACCCGAGATTCTGTGGGAGGATTTTACACTGTTGTTGGGATGTTTTTATAACTTATGCTAAACTTCGTAAAATGTCTCGCAATTAATGATTTTTAAAAGATGTGAATTGGTAGTTCGGTGATGTGTGTGTGATTGGTCGGGCTGGCCTAGCAATGTGCTGGGCGCCATCACGATCGGGTTTGGGGTCATGACATTCATATAGCAATGTTTTCACTTGTTATAGAGTGTATTCGATACAGTAGCAAAATTTGGCGCAAAAACAAGGAAGTCCAGCTACACATAGACTATATTCATATGTATACACGAATTGTATTCGTGAATACAATAACGAAAATCTGCAAAGAAGAAGAAGGAGATCTTCATCTATTTAAAAAGGGTAAGTGAATCAATTAACGCGGTGGACTCCTAATATAACTCAACAAACTCCAATTATAACACGCAAAATTTGTATTTCTAGTTACGGAAAAGATTCTCAGTCGAAAAACACCCCAAAAATATATCAATCTTGAGAGATCATTCCATCATTCTTTTTTTTAATGGTATATTTACTAATAGATTTATATATTAAAATTATATAATTACATTGAATACAGTTAAATACATACTATACAATAAATACATGAAGTATAACATGTCATCTAAAGTGCAAAACATATGAATACATACTTCAGATACATTTCAATACATATATATATATATATATATATATATATATATATATATATATATATATATATATATATATATATATATATATATATATATATATATGAATACATGAATTATATTAATTAATAAAATAGATGAATACGTTCTACAATACATTGAATATATATTGCATGACAAAATAGTGAAACAAAGTGAGCCTTTGAAGTTATATATTTAACTTGAATACAGTTAAATATTGCGAATATATTGAAAAAGCAGAAAAAACTAAAGACAGTGAATAAAATAAAATACACGTAATACAACAAAATAGATTGAATACAATAAAAAACAAAGTATCTTCTCCCTTAACCCCCGAATCACCATCCATAAGTTTCAATACATACGGAGCAGGAGGAGGCGATGGACTGACATGAAATAGAGTCGAACCCTTAGCAGGGGTTTCTTTGCCAGACTTTTTTTTTTTTAAACCCCTCCCAAATTTAAAGGTCAACGCGCAGGTTCTCGATGTTGCCTTCACTGCGACCATGAAGACGGTGGCGTGTGAAGCTCACACCACCCATGGACCAGTGGGCTTCCTTCGCCCATGACATTAATGGATCAATAATGGAGATAGATCCACTCGCTCTTTGTTGGGCTTGTAAAATCGTGGCCTAGAGAGGCTGCTACCATAGAATTTTACTGGTCCTAGGGCTTCTATCGTGTTTTAGAATGCAGATCAAAACGTAAAATATAAAAGTTAGAGAATCGTGGTTGTAGTTGTATAGTATATGATAGTCTTGTGAGAGAAAGAATATAAAGTATGAGAGAGAAAAATAATACCTAGCGTATTTAATGGCTAAAAAATAGAAAGTGACTACTATTTTGTTATAAAACCTAAAAGATAAATATAGAAAATAATATTTTAAAAAATATTTATTTATAATAAATAATGTATACAATTTTGCTAGAAGGGGTAAAATTTACTTGAAGAGCTTAATGGCTCGCTTGGGTCATCCTGACCCATATATTAGTGGTGTACTTTACCAACTAAGCCATACTTGTTTGTCATGTAACATAAAAAATTGAAGAGAGTAAATTTTTTCATGACGTGGTATTTTAGACTAATTTGTCACACACCTCAATCAATTCAGTTGACTACTTATTGGAGTCTACAAATACAGTTAAAACTTGTCACATAGAGGAAAGGAACGATTCTTGTAATTAAAATTACATACTTTAATAATCCAGTTCGTTACTTCTATGACTCAGTCATTCAATCATTTCCTCTCAGACACGAAGAGCAAAATTTAGAGTGTGTTCGGTAATAAGAAAAATATTTTTTTGGAAAAAAAGTAATTTTTTCTTTTTGATGTTTGATTAAGTAACAGAAAGTATTTTTTAAAAAATATATAATTTAGACAAACATTATAAAAGACGAAATGAGTAATGGTGTGTGTGGAGGGGATAGGTCGGGGTCTAGGGGCTGAGTGGGGGAGTGAAGGATGGGGTGAAGAATTGTGTGGGAAAGGACGAAGAAAAATTAAAAAATATTTTCCCTCCCTTTAATAAGAAGCTATTTTTCTCAAATAACAAGAAAAATATTTTTAAAAAATATTTAACTCAACTAAATATGAAAAAATTAAAAAAACCTTTACCAAACACACCCTAAAAGTTTAAGAATTTCAACTTTTTTATTTGTAACTATTGGTATAAAATATATTTTGTTCATAATGGTAAAATTAATAAGTCAAAAATCCTTTCACCAAAGTTAGTACGAATCTTGGAAGTCTAGTTTGAAGTCATAAATGTCATAATTAGGTTAGGTGGCTAATCTAGTCATAATATTATCAAAAGGGTGCCCAAATCAAGAAAAGAAAAAAACAAAAGAAGGTGGATGGGGTGAGGGGTAGGGTGGGTAAAGAGAGAGTGAAAGTAGGACTGTTTGTATTACATGTGATGACTCAATGGATAATTGTTTTCTTTTTCCCCTATGCCTTTTTCTTTTTTAGAAAAAAAGTTTATGTACTGTACTTTTTTATATGAGAAATTTGGGAAAGCTAAGGAAATAGTTAGTATATAGTTAATGTAGTTTTCAGGTGTGGAGAAAACAGCACAAAAATAAATCTTAACATCAAACCAAGAGCCAAAACTAAGCAAATGTTTGTATCAAATCAGTATGCTTGCAAATGGATCCATCTTTTTCAAATCATTCATTAACCAAAGCAAAAGGTCTTACCTCTTTTACTAGCCTTTCTCCTTTTTCTTTTTTATTTTCTTATTTTTTAGAATTTTCTTGAACGAATTTTGGAGTTTGAAAATATGGGGATCATAAAACAAGGTGTAAAGCATAGTTCTTTGATGTTTTCAGGGGATTTTCTGTTTTAAACATCTGATTCTTGGTTGGTACTGTTAGGGTAATGTTTTGCTTGACTTAACTAAAACAAGATAAAGGGGAAATGAAAATGATGATAGCTTGGTTGAATCTTTTAATTTTCCAAATTATAGTATTTTGCTCATAAAGTTGGCTGCTCAAAACATGTAAGGATCCTCCTGTTTTTGAGCAAAAAACTGGCTTTCAATAAATTGTTAGTACCTTGTAAAAGAGGAACTATTGGCCTCTGCTTTTTCTCATACTTGTTATGATGATAAGTTAAACCTTATGAAGTTGTGATTTTGGTTGTTATTTCCTGATTCATGTGTAAAACTTTGTTATACAAATTCCAAATCCAAAATTGTGTTTTTTTCATTTTTATGGTTGAGCTTATTCAGTTATTGCTGGTTGATGTTGGGGTTTTAATGGAATAAGAAAAAGCAAGGGAATAAAGTCTGGTCAATTTTTTAAGAAAGCTTAAAGAATGTAGTTTTGGAAGACAGCTTAAAGATTGTGCTTCTCTTCATCCTCACTTATTCTAGTAATCCTAACCTGTGATTTAAGTGTAAATTCTTCAAACTTTTTAAGGTAGTTTAAATTATTGAACAAATTTAAATAATGAAAAAGAATGTTTGTTTACACTGCTATATGGTGTAAATACTATTTGTTCTTTGTTGCTTCTGTTTGCAGGGATTCTGTGTTTTCTCTTTGTTGTAAATAGCAGTAAAAAATGAAAGTGTGACAGTGTCCTTTATCCTTCGAGTTCTATCTACTCTTCAGTGTTTTCTATCGGTTATATTTCTCTTGCAATTCGAGCTCATAGTTTGTAACCATATGAAGCACACAGTTAACATACTGTGATGACCTCTAAATTGCTTGTTACTTCTCTTGTACTGAGAGCATTGGTTGAGGGGGGTGATTATTTCTTAGTGGCTGACTCTGGTGCTCATGTAGTTGGTAAGCAGAACCTCTGGACATCATTATCTGCAGCTATTCTCCAATTTGGGCAGAAACATTAATCTTTAACAAGTAGTCTACTTGTCATTATATTTCCTTTCCTATGGTATCTGTCTTTGAGTAATTGTGATGTCTAATATTCTAAATTTATTGTCAGTTGAGCCTTCTTCTTCGTTAATACGCGGGTTTTGCTCTGATTTAATCAGGTAACTCCAGTCTAGATAGTGGTATAGTGTATTAAAGTAGCATAGAGGTTTTCTTATACTCGGTGTAAAGCTTCTGGAGCACGGTATTCGAAGAGGATGATAAGCTTCTCCCAGAAAGGTGTCCATGGAAAAGAAGGTCAAACTTTCACTCCATTATTTGTGAATTGTTCATCTATGTGGAGCTCGGGTGAACCACCAGAAAATGCTCCTTGTAAGAGTGTCCTTACTGAAGCGGAAGCTGCATCGAAATGTCACTCCAATATCAAGCAATCAGAATCCCAATATCAAGATCAGGATTCAACTTCTACCCTGTCAACTGATCAATCTGATCGTGTGGAGACCGCAATGGCAAAAAGCAATACTGTTCTGCAAAATGTTGCTCTTCATCCAGGTATAAAATTTATGAACTGGAACATAATCTCTTCTTAAATTTCAATTCACTTGGACAGTGTGCTCGAAAAGTTAAAATTTAAGACCTCCTTAGGTTAGGAAGCATAGACGAATAAATTCACTTTTGGGGTGATAATATCAGAATTTAAATAACTCAAATGATGTTCTTTCAATTTGTCCGTTATAGACTTTAGCAGGTATATTAGCTTTTCATATTTGTGATAAACATACTAACACTGACATCATTTACATGATGTTCTTCCGGATAGGTTGGGATGGAGTTTATGAGGTGCAAGGAGAGAGTGGAACAAAAGCATCCCTATCAGGCAAAAATGCCACCAACACTCTTCCTCAACCGCATGTGCACATTAATCATCCAATGGTCTGTAATCCTTACTTATTTTTCATCTGCTATGCAGATCGGTGCACTTTGATGTCAGTTTCTTATGTGCATTTCCATTGTTTGCTCGCTGCTACCACTCACTTACTGGTGCATATAGTCACTATTAACCGCCGAAATTTATCATTTTTTCCCTCCCTTTTTACTATTTATCTTCCACGACCCTTATCGTGATCCCGGAGGAGGGGGGGAGGGGGGATGTGGAATGAATTATTCTCAAGTCTAAAACATCTCTCCGTCTCTCTAACTTCTTTCCTTTGTTTCCTTTTTTGGCTCTTGCTTCTGGTGTCCTCGCCCGAAGAAACAAGATTGATTAAAAAGCCTGATTTCACTGAAATATTTACTCCATTCTTCTAAATTTAGCCCTTTCATTGTTCCAAGTCACTATAACTCAGTCAATGACTAATTGGCTTTATAACTTGTAAAACTAATCAATCACTTTTTCTTCTAGGCTTGCGCATCCTACCCTTGGGCTGACACTTACCTTGGAAGGCTCATGGCTACTTATGGATCAAATGCCATTGTAAGTGACCTTGACTACAAGCTTTTCACCCTAAGCAACGGTCTCTATCTTTTATATTTCTTTTATGATTCAACATCCAAAATATAACGAAGGTTACTAGAATGAAAGAGTCAAACTTGGACTACTTTATTTCTGTCTGCCAATGTCATTGCAACTCAAACAGTCTCACCTTTTTATGTTGGGATAATTATTCATATTCCATGTAAAAATGTGTCTCTTTATGCATTCATCTTTCTTTCCCTTTTCTTGGATCTGAGAGGCATTTGGTGCTTGTCATCGATTCTTTTGTTTGTCAAAGAGTTACTATTAACTCGATGCAACTGATTTTGTATATGGTACATCATCTCAAGAGGAATAGTGAAGCTAATACTGGTCTCATCATCTTAAGTGGAAGAGGGAAGCTAATACTGGTCATCTGATGCACTTCTCTTGCTTTTACAATTAATCTGAACATGTCTTAAGGTAGAGCAGAAGGAGATAGCAATCTGGTGATTGAGTTCCAGTTTTTGAAGTTTGTCAGCTTAAGTATCTTTGGGCGCTCCTCTGCTGATTTTGTCTCTGTTTTCTCACTGAATCTAGAGTCCTGATACTATGAGATTTGTCTATGCACTAACAAACTGAAAGTAACTTAGAATACATGGAATTATTGAAGTTACAATATATTCTTCTGTGTAATCTCCATTAGGCTTGACATTTGAAACACTATTTAGATTGCCTTTACTTGGTAAGTTGGAAAGTGATCTATTCTCTACTATCATATCTTTTTCTAAGCACAAGAAACCAAAAATTTGATCTGTGGCGATACAAGTGATGCATCAAAACAGCTTTCTTTGATGATGTCCACTGTCCTTTCACCGAATGAATCTTGTTATTTGCAAACCCTGCCAAATTCAACATGCAACTAACTTTTGCCATCTCTTCCGAGCGAGTAGCACTTATTTGTACCAGTTCTTTAAAAGTAGAGAGCAGTAATTCATTCAGCTGCCTTTATTGCAAGTGACAATCGCTTCTCCTCATTTAATGCTGCTCATGTTGAGCTCCTCAACTTCAACTTACAAAAAAAACCTAGAATTTATTTCACTTGATAATGAACTTTTTGCTGTTTTATGTAACTCCTTTTCTGATGTTGCATATATATAGATTTATCCTCAAATGGTTGGTGTCACCTCCACAAGAGTTGCACTTCCTCTTGAATGCACTGAGAGCTTGCCCATTTATGTGAATGCGAAACAATACAGTGCTATCCTCAAAAGACGTCAAGTCCGTGCCAAGCTGGAGGCTCAGAATAAGCTTGTCAAAGACAGAAAGGTATGTCTACCCCAACTTAATCTTTCACTTGCCAACAACGAAATTGTGGTCTTATCTCATCTGTTGTATGGCACAGCCATATCTTCACGAGTCTCGACATCGTCACGCAATGAAGAGAGCTAGGGGTACTGGAGGGCGCTTTTTGAACACAAAGAATATGCAGCAATCCAAGCCTTCATCTCCAACACACGACAAAAGTATTTTTAAGGGTACAGCAGGTGGCAACTTAACTAGATCCATGGTTCAGCACTCAGAGAGTGGTAGTTGGGGCACTTCCACCCAATCTGGTTCTGATGTTACGAGCATCTTCACTGGTGATGACATGTTCCAGCAGCCAGAATTCAGAGTCTCTGGTTTCCCTTTTCACATGCAGGAAGCTGAAGACTTCATGCATGTTGGAACTTGACAACACGTTGTGTTATTCATTTCTGGCGGTGCCAACACAGGCTGCATTACAATATGCACTCTTATTGGTTGCACTCAGATGGATAATCGGCAGTTCATCCTTGGCTATGTTACTCTTTCCTTTTCCAGAACTGAAATCATTAACAGCACTTTTTCCTAAGGTTTGGTCATCAGTATGATATATGTGGTTCATGGTTTGTGATTTATAGAACGCAGGTTGGTTCTGCACGTCATCAAGAAGGGCAATGAGAGAAGTCAAACCATTAGACTGTTCTTAATCAGAAACTGTGGAGATTAAGGCAGTCTTCTCCTTTTCTTGGTGGAGCGGCGTGTAGATCATACTGCACCTCTAATTCTGTACTTGCTACTGTTATTTGTGTTACTGTTTTTCATTTCCTGTTGCTTTGTATTGCTCTCGTTGTTAGTACTTTTGACTTGGGCTTTGTGTGCAACAAGATAAACTTATTGAACCATTTTCATGCTTTGTACATTTACTGTGCTTGTGCAACATGCAATATCTTCGTGAGGGGTGATAACTGCACAAAATCTGAAAGGAGGGGTTTAATTTAAACTTTGATTAAGTGCTTACAGTTCAATTTTTGTGTGCAATTGAAATTGCAGATTCTATTGGAACACTTTGTTTGGCTGGGAAACAAGGTATCCCATGATTAGTTATTTCGGGATTGTTATCCCACTCTCCCATAGGGATAAAATACCACTACAATTCTGGGATTAGTTATACTGTAATTTTATCCCAATAAAATATAAGATAAACTCATTTTAAATTTAATTCAGGATTAATTAACTCTTATTCCACCAAATGGGTCCTATGTTGTATCTTGTACACAATCATGCTAGAAGTATCTTCTCTGCTCAGATGACACTTTTGCTCAAGCTTCTCAACTTTTTGTCTTTTGCTTTATTCAGTTAGGATTCTTGACTATCAAGCCAATTCCTTCTGGTTATTTATAAAGTTTTTTTTTTTTTAAATGTATACTTGAAACAAAAAGGCGACAAATAGAATTTTGGGCCATGTTATAACAAAACCAACATATTAGATTGTCTAACACGATCTACAACATATCATAGATTCCTTGGAAGGGCGTCGTAAGGTTAAACAACTGATAGCAGTGCAGTTACAATCTGTCAACTGAGGTTTTCTCTGTACGCTAGACCAGATTGTTAGTGATGTACGGGAAAACCAATGTCAAGAGCAATTGAGAGAATGAAAATGAGAATTGAGAATGAAAGAAAGTTTGATTGCATTAATGAAAACTATTACACAAAAGCAACGTGATGTCGATGGGGAGAGTCACTAATTCTGTTTGCTTGCTAGAAAGTTTGATTGCTTGATCCCCTAATAATGCTTAAAAAAATAAATCAAAGTTATACAACTAGACTTGACTAAGCTAAAAATATATAATGGAAGTACGTGAACTAAACTACTCTATATTTATGACTATTTCAAATATAAAAAAAATAAGCAAATGACTATATTATCTAGTGCGAACTCTTTTTTAAATGGGTAAAAAAGACGAACGACATTTTGCTAAGGGCCTTCGTGCTTTTAATATAATATAAATTGAGCAAAAATCAATAATAAAGTCCAAAATTATCAATTATTCCAACAAGATACTTTTTAGATAATATTAAATTTAGTTAATATAAGTGAGTTTCTTGGCAATAATTCTGGCTTTTAAAAGGGCATTTCAATTGTAGACTTTATTTAAGACACTTTTGAGATTCACAAAAAAAATCATTTTTTTGGGAACATATCGTGTATGAATGATTTTTCACCTAATCGAATTTTTACTGTTTATAAAAGAATTCTCATTGAATAAAATTATAATTGCAATTAAATACTTGTAATTTGATATGAGCTAGCTAATTAGTATTATTTAAATACTAATCTCACTTGAATAATGATGCATTTTCTATTTTAACTTCAGTCAATTTTTGAAATATATTTTAAGTTAAATTATTTGACTGGTGATTGAGTACGTGGAGTAGCTTCATTTTTATATAGTTAGTTCTATACGACCAACATTCATTATTTCTAAGAAATTATTTTTTTATTTTATAACTTAAAGATAAATTTTAAATAAATTTTTCATTGAGTTAGTACATGCGCAAAGGGCGTACACTAACACTAGTAATACTAATATATGTAGATAGAGTATATATATAATATAAGCTATATATAAGGCTATATATATATATATTACAAGAAATTATCTTAGACAAAAGAAATTCAAAAAGAAAAAATATCTCGAAACAAAAAAGCCTGTTAGGCCTGTGGGCCCAGTCCATTTAGTCCGGGGTCATGTGGGCTTAGGTCCACAGTGGTCGGTTCCACACATTAGGACCGTTAGGCCCGAAATCGCCTAAGCCCAGGACTATTTGGCTAATTTAGGCCTGGCCCCGGCCCAGAATACATGCTTATCCAAACACGACTACTTATTTATTAATTTTGCACTTAAAAGACTTTTTCAACATCTAACGACGGCTCCAAATTTCATCCGGACTTATTCACAGTTCTATCAATTCCAATTAATGATATCTTTCAGTCTCAACTCGCACAACTTCTCCCTTTTTTGGTCAAAATATCAAAATACCCCCTATATATTTTCATTTTCTTTTCTTTTCCCTCCAACATTTTCTTTCTATTTCTGTGCTTTGTTCACTCTACACTCCCAGTTGTCTCTCAGTCTTCTGTAGGTAATTTATACAGAAACAAAAGGGATGGAAGGTGGTCAACAGTACAATCCTCGAACAGTTGAAGAAGTTTTTAGAGATTTCAATGGTCGTAGAGCTGGCCTTATTAAAGCTCTTACTATTGGTAAGTTGTCGTTTTCTTGGGGTTTTTATTCTTTAATTTTGGTGGGTCGTGCTTGGATTTTTCTCAAGTTTCGCACTTTTTCGATGCTGAGTTACTCTCTTTGATGTGGTTGTTGCAGATGTTGAAGAATTTTATCAGCAGTGCGACCCAGGTAAAAAAAAAACGAACTCGTCTTTTTGCTCTTATTTTGAAGTCTTGACCTGCTTTTGCTTCACTTGTTTTTTTGGTGTTGTAATCATAGGGATTTCAAAGTTAAGATACATTTTTATTGGTTCTTTTATTAATGAGATAAAAAAATTCACTCAAGTGTACTGCTGTATTGCTGGCAACGGTTTGAGTTATTGAGGCTTTGGTAACTGTAATGCTTTATTATTTTTTTATTTAAAACTGCAATTTTACTAATAGTTTTGGCTAATTAGATTGTATATTTATGCCTTCCATATTTTTTTTGGCTTATCCACCTGTCTCAGCTTCGCAAAGTCGTTCCTAGGTCTAACAAAGGAGGAGGATTTGGGTAGGTTGGTCGTTAAAGTAAAATAATCAGAACTCTTATGAATCTTCTGAAAATTGAATCCGTTTGGATGGTTTCACCTTAAAACGTACTATATCTGCACCTTACTATAGTTGCAGGGTAAGAGGTGTGATGAATTGGTGTATGGGTGTGATTTGGCGCACAGAATTCAATTAAGATTGTTGAAAATGATTGCTATGTGATAGGCAAATAGCTAACAAAACAAAACATATCCATAAGATAAATGTCATAGAAGTACGAGCATTAATATGGATATTGTTTCATACTAAATTAGACAAGATTAGAGATTATCACATTAAATAGATGGTGCGATAAACATATATGCACGACAAGAGGAGAGGACCCTTGAGATGGTTTAACCTTGTCCTACATAGACGTCTTGGTGCACCACTCTCTAGGTTCAGCATTGTGGTGATTGGAGGTGTTAGAAGGGCATGAAGGAGACCTAGAAAAACAAAAAGGGGAAGACAAAAATCAATGCAGATTTAGCTAAGAGCAGAATGTAATGGAAGCAAAAGATCCATGTATGTGATACGACTAGTCGGAAATTGAAATTAAGGGTTGTACTTACACAGCTAGGTGGAACTAATCGTTAGTTTTTGTTGCTATACTCTTGTTCCAATTGTTTTCCAGGCGCGTTCTTAGTTCGATTAGCTCTAATAGAGATAAGTGTAAGATTTAGAGAACTTCTGGTTTGGAGAATCTCTAATTTGCCTTAAAAGACAAAATAGTCCGTACTAGAATAAAATAGGTCTTACTAGAGTGGGATTTAGAGAACTTCTGGTTTGGAGAATCTCTAATTTGCCTTAAAAGACAAAATAGTCCGTACTAGAATAAAATAGGTCTTACTAGAGTGGCATTGATGCATAGGATTCATATAGCCACCCTTTCTAATTTGCGGCATAGCCGATTGGTTGATTAGTACTGTTTGTGCTGAATCTTGTCATTTGCCATCATAGCTTTGTGTATTACTTATTTTATGATGAAATTATTTTTCGCAATAGTCAATGACTGCTTTTGCCATCATTGTTCTTGTTGTTTTTATTCTGCTTTTATATGACTTTTTGGTGTTGTCCCTTGTCTATATTTTTATTAATTTGGTACTTATACTTTCCTGAGCCGAGGGTCTGTTGGAAACAACCTCTCTATCCTCACAAGGTAGGGGTAAGGTTTGCATACACACTACCCTTCCCAGACCCCATGATGTGGAATAATACTGGGTATGTTGTTGTTGTTAGTCAATTACTGCTTTTACAATTCTAATTAGTCTTTTATGCTTTCCTTCTTCTATAACATTTTACTAATGATTTTCGTTTTTAATGTAGTTGGTGGAAGGGTGCCATTATAGAATTGTAAAATTATTCAAGGTTCTTGAAGTACTCAAAATTTGGGGTTGGATTCATTAAGTACTGCTGCTTGAGTGCTTGTTATCTTAATAGTAGGTTGAATGAGTGAGACACTGTCGATACATAATGGTCTTCTTCTAATCGGGCTGTTGGGGCGGTCACAAGATTTGTATGTGGAGAACTTTTATATGGAAAAGTGTAAGGAAATATTTGTCGTGAAGTTAGGGAGGAAATGATTTTTAAATGGTATATTCAAAATTTTCAAACTTTAG
This sequence comes from Nicotiana noctiflora, assembly GCA_032618575.1. Lineage (NCBI taxonomy): Eukaryota > Viridiplantae > Streptophyta > Magnoliopsida > Solanales > Solanaceae > Nicotiana > Nicotiana noctiflora. The sequence goes on from JASVEL010013570.1 coordinate 207,246, forward strand.
AAGGGATTGATTAGAAAACTTTTATAAAGCATGTGGGATTGTAGCGTCAAATCCGCCAGATCTGCCTGCCTCTGTCACAGCCTTTAGTATCTTTTGTTAGTTCAAATTCTTGGTGTATTTTTCTATTTCTGTTTGTATGCCAGAATTAATTGTTGTGGATTCATGTATTCAAATTGTGTTTTGTCATGAATAGCTGTGAATAGGATCTCAAACCTTTACGAAACTAGTTGAATAATTTCTTATCTAAACAAATACTTGTGCAACTTCAAGCATCTCGCGCGTCCCGCGAGCAGTCTTCATCTTGTACAGACATTGCAAGTCACCATTCTGCTATTTGAAGGGATAAGGATGTATTTTTGGCTCCTCTTATCCCTCCCTCCCTTCCTCTACCCTTCTCTCTTTCTCAAACATGACGAAATTGATTTTCGATTGAAGTGCCATATTATCTCTGTTATTTTTTCGAGTCGGTGCTAATGGCACATATCTTGCTTATAGTTGCATTAGTATATTCATTATTCTTCCTGAAGTTGTCTCCTGCAGTTTTTTCCTGAGGTTTTGCAGACACTTCTTGGTGATTGCATGATGTCTTGATTTACCCTCCCATCTAGTGCAACATTTGAATTTTATATATCCCGTGGCCCTAAGCTTAACATTTTATTTTGAAGCAAACAATTTATGATTGAGCTCTCATTGAATTGCAGAAAAGGAAAATCTTTGCCTATATGGATTTCCAAGTGAACAGTGGGAAGTCAATCTACCAGCTGACGAAGTGCCCCCAGAGCTTCCAGAGCCTGCTCTGGGAATTAACTTTGCCCGTGATGGCATGCAAGAGAAGGACTGGCTATCTTTGGTTGCTGTGCATAGTGATGCATGGTTACTTGCTGTCGCATTTTATTTTGGTGCTAGGTTTGGTTTCGATAGAGCTGATAGGTATGTTTTCTTTTTTCTCTTTAATTTCATCTCTTTTAGCTGAAATCAGTTATCTAAATTGCAAATTGGAGCGCTAACCACTGTTTTAAAGTTAGAAAAACTTTGTTTTGATGGATAAAGCAAGAAGCCAAAAGGTGACATTATTACTGTTTTGAATATAGATCTTGAGTTCTCCACTGGTACCCTTTTAACTGTGTTCTCTACTGTTTTATCTGTTACTCTTTTATGAGTATATGGCTTGTTAATATGATTGTTTTCTATATATTTTAGCTTGTCCTTTACTTCTTGCATTTGGGTACAATTTCATCTCATGGTATTACAAATCATCTCATGGTATTACATAACTGTTTATTTCTTTTGCTGAGTCAAATTCAGATGATGGTCCTGCCTAGTTTTCCTTTTAAATATTGGGATACTCTAGATGAGCAATTCTTTATCTTCTTGTTGCTCCCTTTCTTGGATAACGTTAATTCTCATTATTCCTTATTGCAAGTTAGTTAGTAAAATAACCAGAGTTTACTTAATTCAATTTGTATGTCTGTTTCATGATACATGACACTAGTGGTAGGGAGAGCAAGAGCTTTTGGTTTTCTAAAACATGCTGTTGCTGCATATTAAGAGTACAATTATGCTTTTACTCAATTTGTTATAGCAGGATAACCAATCAAAAGAAGTTGTTGCAGACTTGCAGTGACATAAATTCATCATGTGTAACAATTAGAATATTGAAATCGAAGAGGTGAGCGGGTAGAATGCTATGTAAGATTTATTAGTCATAAAGCATGAAAGAAAATTTATGAATATTGCAAGTTTACCTATAAAAGTGTCTTCGCCTCATCTCAATAGGTGACGGACCACTGATGAAGCCAGTTGTGCCAAGGAACAGGTATTTTCATAGGAGTGTAAATTATGTCTAAATCAACAGTGACTACTTTATTCTTTAGTTGGAGTAATAATGAAGGTACCCATTTAACAGAGGGCACTACAATAACAGTCTTTATGTAATTATCGTTCGAGCGGATGATGCTGAAACTTGAAAGCACATGCAGAATAAGAATGTATTTCAGGAGACAATGTAGAAGTGGGTCCAGTAACTACAGTTTAACATAAAGAGTTAATGTGTAGGTACAAGTGCAAAAACCTTGTCAAGTAGAATTTATCGCAAGTAACATAGAAAATATTCAGTACTTAGAGTGGTGGCCCCTTGCAGTCCAAAAAGGCGATAGAAGGTTATCATAGTTGAATGTCACAGTTCAATTTGGTGATCTTGTTTCCTGCACTGGCATCCGAAATAAAACTTACTGTTTGCTTCATATTGTACTTATGAAATGTGCACTGCTTTCTTTTCCCATGTTTATTTACGTTGTTGCTTTGTTCCTTGAAGTAATTTTCATTTTTCTATGTTGCAACACTATATATTACAGCATTATTACCTGAGAATATGACTTTAAAAAAAATTCTGGGAAATGACAGGAAGTTACATGTAACCTGAGCTAAAATAACAATCTTGTACACATAAACTTGGCATAATATAACTTGCATGCTACCTTGTGTTTTTTCTTTTCCTTTTCAGTTTTACCATATTTTCTGAGGAGTCATTTTTGTGTTGGGTTGCAGGAGAAGATTGTTCAATATGATAAATGATCTTCCCACAATTTTTGAGGTTGTTTCAGGGACAGCCAAGAAACAATCAAAAGAGAAATCATCAATGTCAAACCACAGCAGCACAAAGTCCAAGTCAAATTCCAAGGTAGGAAAGCATCCTTATAGTTTCTCCATCCCATTCTCCCTTTTAGCCTGACCATTGGAAGTTTTTCCTTTTTCTTTTGTTTCTCAAATGAATACCTAGCTATACGTGTATGTCGTGTGTTTGCTGGCATCACTATTTGCATGTTCACTCGCTTAAGGTTCTTGGATAACAGGGTTTTAAGTATTAGTTTTATGATTTTGGTACTTATTGAAGATCTATGTTTTTGGTCACAGATTATTTCAGCTGTCTTCAGACAATTCTATTCAAATTTCAGGGTCTTTAGATTTTTGAATCATTGGGGCGCTGGTAACATTCTTTAGCCATGTGTACAATTTTATGTTTCAGGTTTAACACACTGGTAGAATCATGCTCTCTGGTACATTTAGATTCTACTTAAGAAAGCAAAATTTCTTCACTTCTAGGTGTAGTCTTTAGTAGTGACAGATGCTAATAACAAGAAACATCTTCTTTAGGTCCTTGAGTAGCTGTTAATTCTCCTATCCTGCTTGAGGTTTGTGATGCACAGGCCCCATCTAGCTAGAAGTGTTGACACATTATCTCCTTCAAATTTGCAATTAGTTACTTTTTCCGACCAAAGCTTTGAAAGGTCGAGTACTCCTACCCACTTAAATTAAACATAAACACTAAGATCTCATGGTAAACAAGAAGTTGAAGTATTATGGTCTCTCTCTATCTCCCCCTCTGGTGCTTTTTGTCCTTTGGCACTTGTTTAATCTGTTGTCACTGGTATGAATTCTAAGAATTCTTCGTGGATTTATTGTTAAATTTGCCTATTTTACATAATCTGATTCTGCTTGTAGGCAGCACAGCGTGGCTCTGAACCGCCACCCAAGTACTCAAGACCACAACCAAAAGATGAGGATGAAGATGGTTTGGAAGAGGAGGAAGATGACGAGCAAGGAGAAACACTATGCGGTGCATGCGGTGAGAACTATGCATCTGACGAGTTCTGGATCTGCTGTGACATATGTGAGAAATGGTTCCACGGGAAATGTGTTAAGATAACCCCAGCTAGGGCTGAACATATCAAGCAGTACAAATGCCCCGCCTGCAGCAACAAGAGAGCACGCACCTGATTGTCAGGTCACTGAGCTCGCACTTAATCAGGGAATTATTAACAAGATCATTTTCTAATCTGAGGAAATCTCTTTTTGAGAAGCTTGAAAAGGTCATAGGTATTGTTTCTAGGTTGCTGTGTTGTCCAGTTCTTAGTCATAGTTTGTGGTTTAGGTCTGCTTTTTTCTATGTAGGTTGCAGGTGTAGTTGGTTGTGTAGGTTTAGATTATGGTGTTAAGACTCCACTCTCAATTACTGTCTGTTTCATTTAAAGGGAAGTCAATTCCAGTCATACGGTGTAAGGATATATTATTAACTGCCTGTTTGCATAAATTTGTGTAAAGTGATGTTCTATGTGCTAATTATGCTTTGACTGCATGATTTGGTTTCAGTAAGTTGATGAAAGATGAGATCTGATGTTGGTTGTTGAGACCTTTCATGAGGATGCTGGCCATCCCAGAAATCACATCAGCAATCTATTATACTCTTAGTAAAGCTGCGGGAAATGTTGCCGCAGAGGAATATGCTTCTTCCCTTCACCGGCTCTAGGTGAATTTAGAATGTCTTATTGATTTTGTTTTAAGAAATATTCTATGCTTTGAAAGGTCTTAACGGAAGTTAGGCGATTTTTTCTGTTGTCCAAGTCTTGATGGGCAGAGTTATGTAGTATCTGTGCTGGTTTGAAGTTACAGGTACTTGGTGGAATAGACAAGGTGTTCCATCTGTCTAAACTGCGGTGGACAAAGTTATTCGGTATCTATGCAAGTTGGAAGTAGGAGGAACTCGAATGAATAGTCAGAGGTGACCAAGCTATGCCTGATGTATTGCATCTGAAGCTACCGTTTCAGATAACTCTTGCAATTTTATTTCTTGGCTGATCATTGTATTTCTAGTATATTAGGCATAAGGGTTTGCTTCATATAAGAATCTATTTGAATACTTGCTTATAATCATGATTTAGTTGATATCTGCAAGGTTCTGCAGAGTGTTTGTATCTAAGGACAAAAATGAAATCTCTGAAACCATAAAATTCTTTAACATGAGATTAGAATTCTATGCTCGATCTCATAAATACATATAGAATACTGTGGGAAGTCATATGTACAACTGGCAGGGATATCTCATATCATTTGACATCTACCTTCCCTACAATTTGGAGTAAGAAAAAGGCTTAATAAGTGATTTTAGCTCATGTAATGGTGAGGTACTGTCGGAAAAATTAGCAGAATTTTATCCAATTTATTGTAATTATTAGTTAACATGTTTGGTTAACTTTATTCTCATTCATAGAGAAATTATTAGCTTATCAAATTATATATTAAAACAACAACAACAACAATAACTATCCAGTAAAATTTCACAAAGTGAGGTCTGGGGAGGGTAATATGTACGCAAACCTTACCCCTTCCCCGAAAGGGCAGAGAGGCTGTTTTTGAAAGACCCTCGGCTCAGAAAAAAGAAAAGGAAAAAAGAAAGAAGACAATTCCAAAGATTCTCAAATTATATATTGAGTCAATAAAAAGATTCTGTAAAAGATTCCAAATGAAATAGGATCTACATAAAGAAAACCACTTGCTATTCGCTAGATATTAGCGGCTAAAAAACTCAAACATGACCATGAGATGATAAATATGATATGACGTCCATGTGGCATTTGATTGATTTTTTTTTTTGGGTGAAATTATTCTTAATCAAGAACAAAATCAAACTCAAATTTTTGACCCGGAACTGAGAGAACTAAATTTTATTAAAATAGTTTCGTTAGGTTCCAAGGTATTATAAAATGACATTGTGATGTTTTGGGTCCGGATTACATCACTCACAACCTAAAGTTTTTGGCTTAATTTGCAGTTTCTTTCACATTAATAGCACCAAATGTCTACCCGTTCCAAAAGTTAAACATCATTATAATCTAAATTATAGGCATTAGCTGCCTAAAAATGTTGGGCACTTGAAAAAGATAGATAATGTGGTCCGATTGGAAAATGAAAGGTGTCCCACGCTATCAATAGCCTCAAACTGGGTGACATGATTAGTGGTCATTTCATTGGGATCCAAAAATGACTACTGAATTTATTATCTCGTTTCTCAGCTCATGGTTTTCTGCATTTTGCCTCTCTAAATTAACCCTTTATTTTTATTTTTTCCTACCGACGGATCCATAATGTGAAGCTTGTAAGTTTTTCCAGGAACATCAAATTAATAATAATACTCCATCCGTTTCAATTTATGTCAATCTATTTCTTTTTTGGTTTGTGCCAAAAAGAATGATCTCTTCCTTATTTAAAAATAATTTATCTTTATGCAATGATTTATAGGCACACAAAATATATGTGCTTCATTTTACATCACAAATTCAAAAATCTTCTTTCTTTTCTTAAACTCTATGTCCAATCAAATAAGTTCACATAAATTAAAATGGACGAAGTAAATAACTAAGTTTACAATAAAATATTTATGAATATTGTTAACCCTAGAATACATCCTAGAAATGAATAAGATGACATAGGTATAGTTGGCCGTACATTTAAAGGAAAATTTTCAAATTATCCATCCACCAGGACTTTCAGATATATATTTTTTTAATTATGAAAAGCCATTATCTAGTTATAAAAATATCTCTGAGATATCGAGAACCGAAAAAGCAGGAGAGCAAGTTGACACATTGAATACAATTTTTGCTCCGTATTAGATTAAGCCAATTAGTGCTTATGTCTTTTTTTTTGAGTTAGGGATCTATAGAAAATAATATATTTATTTTTATAAAATAAGGATAAGGTTTATGCACACATAATTTCTTCCAGACACCACATATATAACGTTATATAAGTATATTATTGTTGTTGTTTATTAGATTAAGCCAATTGGTAATTCCCAAAGATAGAATTCAAGATCGAATTTGAACTTTTTAAGTTTTAGTTTTGGATGAGAGCTTTTATATTCAATGAAAGTAATTGACCTTTTGATAATTACTATGTTATTTTATTTGTAGGGGATGTTGAATTTGGCAAATTGTCCCACATCGGTAGTTCAAGTGAAGTTGGGGGAATTTCCCCCCTATAAAAGAATGCCTAATGTTTAGGATTTAACACACCTTTCATTTGTCTTCTTATCTTCTTAAGGCATTTGTATCTTCTCTCTTTAGTATTATTTCACTTGTATTTTGGAGTGGAATAAAATATTGGTTGTGTCCGAAGAGTAGGCAAAATTAGCCGAACCTCGTAAATTCTGGTGTTCCTTTTATTGTTACTTTATTATCTTATTTATTATTTGGTGACTGCCATAATTTTTGGTATAGTAGTTGTGACTCATTCACACTATATACATTTGACTTCCGCAATAATTGTTATCAGAGCCAAGGTATTATCTCGGTATGCTCTGTAGTTGCAGCGTAGTCTGATCTTTCACATCAGAAAAGATTTATCTTGGTAACTGAGTCAAGGTTCTGTCTCAGTATGCTCTGTGGTTGCAGCTTAGTCTGATCTTCCACATCAGAAAGAAAATAATCTTGATTTGTGTCGTCAGCTATTAAATAATATTTATGTCAAAGATGGGAGACAATAAACAAGAAGAATCTACATCAAGTGTCAGCAATACGTCATCATTGACATCTTCGCTTATGACAAGAATTGTGTCAAATGCGAAATTTACGGTAGAAATTTTTGACGGGTCCGGACATTTTGGGATGTGGCAAGGCGAGGTTCTATATGTCCTTTTTCAACAAGGGCTAGATCTGGCATTGAAGAAAAGAGACCAGATGCTATTGGAGAAGAAGATTGGAGAATTATCAACCGTGTTGCTTGCGATACCATTCGATCCTACCTTGCTAGAGAGCAAAAATATCCATACACAAAGGAAACTTCTGCAAGTAAATTATAGAAAGCACTCGAGGATAAATTTTTGAAGAAAAACAGTCAAAAATAAATTGTACATGAAGAAGAGATTGTTTTACTTCACCTATGTTCCTGGTACCACGATGAATGAATATATCACCAGTTTCACTAAGTTGGTCACAGATTTGCAAAATATGGATACAACTTATGATGATAGTG